>CAUYLG010034810.1:0-102403 GCA_963573385.1 Cacajao melanocephalus | reverse complement strand
ACCGTTAATGGTGTTAGTTGGTACACAGATATGTAAGTAACCCTTATTTTTAAAAGTAAGGCTTTCTTTGTAATTTCACTTAAGAAATTAAATTTTATCTGAGGATTCCACCCCCCCCCCCCCCGCCCTTTGCACATTCATTAAACATAAAGGTTTTTTTGGTATACAACTTTAGGTTTAGACCACTTTCATGAACATCCTCTTTTTCCTCATGATAATCTGTGTTTGAAGTTAACGGAATTTAATGTATATTTTCATCTGTATTGAGGTTCAGAGACCAAGTGAATTGCTAAGGTCCAGTACCTCTATAAAGGATATTTCAGTGAACATTAATTTGCAGAATTTGCCTGATGTTTCAGATGTCTGTCTAGGTCTTTGGTGACAATATGGTTGAATGCTGGATTAAACTAGATGAGACTAGAGCATACTAGATCATTTCAAGCAGGGTCTAGGGGAAGTTCCCTATCAGTTTGGCACTCTTTTTTCCTGCGGTTCCTATGCTTCTCTTAAGACTGACTCTTCAGGGGTCAGGGCAATGATGATGGTGGAGTGAAATAATAACTATGGCCACCAGTTATTTGTCTTTTACATTGTGCCTCTAGTGTGCTAAATTTATGTTTGTGATCTCATTTAATTCTTGCCACAACCCTCTCAGGTAGGTACTGTGATATTTGAGACTTCACAGAGTATAATCATTGTCTTTCCCATTGACTTCATAATTTTAAAATGTTTTTATTATTTCAAGCATATAAAAAAATACAGTGGCTGGGTGTGGTGGCTCAATGCCTGTAATCCCAGCACTTTGGAAAACCAATGCAGAAGGATTGCTTGAGTCCAGGAGTTCAAGACCAGTCTGGGCAACATAATGAGACTCTGTCTCTACAAAAAAAAGAAAAAAGAAAAAAATTAGCCAGGTAACGTGGCGTGCTCCTGTAGTCCCAGCTGCTCAGGAAGCTGAGGTGGACGACTGCTTGGGCCCTGGGGTTCAAGGCTGCAGTAAGCTACAATCACACCACTGTATGCCTAGGCAATAAACCTGAGACTCTATCTCAAAAAAGTAACAATTTTAAAACAGTATAGAAAGTAACATAATAATAATGAACATTTTCATGCCCACCATCCTGCTTTATCTTAGGTTGCCATATTTGTTCCAGGTCTCTTCATGCTATTGTTTTTTTTTTCTTTTCCTTGTTTTCCTTATTTATTCGTTGTCACGTGGCCTAAGATGAGATATTGTTTTCTTAAGAAATAAAATGTTGGCTGGGCGCGGTGGCTCACGCCTGTAATCCCGGCACTTTGGGAGGCTGAGGCAGATGGATCACAAGGTCAGGAGTTCCAAGACCAGCCTGGCTAAGGTGGTGAAACCCCATCTCTACTAAAAATACAAAAATTAGCCAGGTGTGGTGCAGGCCTGTAATCCCAGCTACTCGGGAGGCTGAGGCAGAGAATTGCTTGAACCTGAGAGGTGGAAGTTGCAGTGAGCCGAGATTGCGCCTCTGTACTCCAGCCTGGGCCATAGAGCAAGACTCTGTCTCAAAAAAAAAAAAAAAAGAAAACATTGCAGATGTAAGTATAGTTACCCATGTGCCTTTGCCATTCCTCTTCTCTCTCCACCACCAGAGGTAACTACTATCCTGAATTGGATATTCCTCATATTCATACATATTTTAATAATTGTATGATATATGTATCCATACATAATATGTGGTGGTACTGTTTCTTTTTTTTTTTTTTTTTTTTTTTTGAGACAGAGTCTCACAGTCACCCAGGCTGGAGTGTAGTGGTGCGATTTCTGCTCACTACACAACCTCCGCCTCCTGGGTTTCAGCAATTCTCCTGCTTCAGCCTTCTGAATAGCTGGGACTTCAGGCCTGCACCACCACACCCAGCTAAATTTTCTTTGTATTTTTAGTAGAGATGGGGTTTTGCCATGTTGATCAGGCTGGTCTTGCTTAAACTCCTGGCCTTAAGTGATCTGCCCACCTTGGCCTCCCAAAGCACTGGGATTATAGGTGTGAGCCATCTAGCATATTGCTTCTTTAATAAAGTAATTTGCAGGGGGAAAAGATCTGAAATCTTTAGATTAAAATACACATAAGACATTATCAGCCAGTCACACTGTATGGACCTTATTTGGATACTGATTATTTTTTAACCTTAAAAAAAGTTATAAGATAATTGGAAATCTGAACTGTCCATTTTATGATAAGGAATTCTTGTTATTTGCAGATGAAATGATATGATGCCTGGGATTTGCTTCAAAATAATCCAGTAAAGTGGGGAAGTGGGTAGGGCAACATTAGCTATGAGTTGATAGTTGTTGGGGTTGAGTGATGGGTGTGTAGGGGTTCATTATACTATTAAGTTACTTATGTATATGTTTTACATTGTTTATAATAAGTACTTTTGAAAATGAGGAAATAACATCAGAACGAGAATGATTTGTACAAACTAAAATCTCTTTCTCTATATACCATATATATGGTATTGTTTTGTATACTTTTCTTCCCAGATCTATTGGAACATAAGAGAAGCTCAGAAAAGCCATTTTTTTTTGCATCTGGATGTCATGTTGTATAGGAATTGATGATTGCCAGTGGTTATGAAGGATATTGGTCCTATTAAGGTGGCTTAAAGTATTTTTTCCAAGAGACCAAAAGCTCTCTTTGGTCTTTACTCTTGCAGTTTGTTAGAGATTGTACTGAATTTAGAAGGCCTGAGTTTGGATTCTAGCTCTGCCATTTGCTGACCAATCCTGCGCAAGTCTGTCACAGACGTAGTAGGAAAATCATTGCCTTTGGAATTAGACATGGGTTTTGATCCTTGCTCTATCTAACATTATTAGCTATATGTACTTGGTTAAGTCACTTAATGCTTCTGAACTTTAGTTTCCCAAAAGGGAAAATCTGTTGAACTCTCCATTTGGCCAACCAAGGGCTTGAAGTAGACCTTTTGTAAGGAGTTGGAATGGGGGGCAGTGGCCCAGAAAGGGCATCTAAGAAATGTAGCTGTTTAACCCCAGTGCCTGTGATATTTGTGCCTGACAACCATAAACTTTCTGAAGTCAAAGAAAGACGTTTTCCAAAAGTAAACTTTTTTTGTAACTGCTGCCTAAATATATAAACTAAGTAAAATAACTCAGCCATTGATGCGGAGAAATTACTTTTCATAGAGGCATCTGCTTCAACACTTAGAACTCTGACAATTGCTAGAATATAGTATTGGTAAAATAAGTAGTAGCAGCTCTAAGTTTAAATGCAACAGAAAACAATTTCCTTTTTTTTTTTTTTTTTTTTTTTTGAGATGGAGTCTTGCTCTGTCACCCAGGCTGAAATGCAGTGGCACTACCTCGGCTCACTGCAACCTCTGCCTCCTGGGTTCAAGCATATCTCTGCCTCATCCTCCTGAGTAGCTGGGATTACAGGTGCCTGCCACCATGTCCGTTTAATTTTTGTATTTTTAGTAGAGACAGGTTTTCACCATGTTGGCTAGGCTGGTCTTGAATTCCTGACTTCGTGATCCACCTGCCTCGCCCTCCCAAAGTGCCAGGATTACAGGCGTGAGCCAGTGTGCCAGGCCAGAAAATGATTTCTTTGATACGATTAATTTTACAGAGTTGTGTTGAAAGGTTAAATTACAGTTGTAAAATGTGTCTTACAGCACCTGGTTTATAAAAGGTACTTAATATTTCTTTTTCTCTCATTTCATTTCTAAGATGAGTAAGTTTAACTAGGTCCCTTCTAATTCTAAAATTCTGTAATCCCTCTCATTTCTTCTAACTCTTTCTCTAGTACTTTATTCTCCTAACTCTTTCGTCTTTATTATTTAGTTAGAAGTACTTTATTCTTCTAACTCTTTCTAACTCTTTTATTCTTCTAACTCTTTCTCTAGTACTTTATTGTCCGTACCATTTTGTATTATCTCATATTGGTGCTTAATTTTCAGTGTTGTTTCCCTAACAAGATTATACATTAAGATTATACATTATGAGGGTGCGAGCTACATCTTGAATTCTTGGAAATAATAAAGAGATATATCACACAGCTTGCGCTGTGTGATGATTGTAGCTCAAAAAATATCTTCTAAAAGAATGCATGAACTAAAGTTAAAACTCAGGGTGTGGTATGGAGCGTCATGAAGTAGGGAAACTTTTATAGTTACAGGGCTACAAGGAATTTTCCAAATTATTGAGTTCACTGTATAAGCATTTCTTACAGCTTCTCAGATATGTGAAATATTAGCTTTTTATCACCTTTCCCATTTGGAAAATAATTATAGATTAGGTCTGTCATTAGCTATTTAAAAACTAGGTTTTAATTATGCAACTAAACATTAAAGTAGAAAAGTAAAATGATACAGAAGTCCTACCTTGACCTACCTTTATGTCCCTGCAAGTTATAATAGTTACCAATTTTTGCTTGTATCTTTTTTTTTTTATCTTTTGAGACAGGGTCTTGCTCTGTGATCCGGGCTGCAGTGCAGTGGTACGATGACTGCTTTCTGCAGCCTCAACCTCCCAGCTTCAAGTGGTCCTCTCACCTCAGCCACATGAGTAGCTGCTAGGAATACAGGCGTGCGCCACCATGCCTGGCTAATTTTTCTGGGTTTTTTTTTTTTTTTTTTTTTTTTTTTTTTGTAGAAACAGTGTTTTGCCTTGTTGCCCAGGGTTGTGTATGTTTTAATGACCTTTTTTTTTTTTTTGCATTTATATATTTATATTGAAAAAGATTTTTGTATGTGTGGTCATGATTAATTTATAGATTTTGTTGGAATCTCAGACATTGCCTAGTCCCCTTTTCCATCCCTTTCCTATTTTGTAAATGAGGAAACAAGTCCAGATGGTCAAGTGGCATACCCAAGTTATTGGAGCTGGCTAGTGATACAACCAGGACTACACCCCAGGTCTTTGGACTCCCACGCCAGTGTTCATCCTACTAAAGTAGATGATAGTCTTAAAAAAGTACAAATTGTTGGGAGGAACAAAACTAGTTCCCTTAGTTGCATAATTTTTTTTTCTTTGAAGATTTTTCTTTGGTGTTCTTGACTCAGAAAATCCAACTTTCTGGTATTACCAAAAAAAAAATCCAGGTCAAAATTAATACATCGAGCACCTTAAAGCATAATACAGTTACTTTGTAATTAGCAGAGTTGAAAGTGATGAGAAGATCCTCTAATTTTCTTTTTGCCTGCAGGAAGGTGGGAGTCAATCATTTTGACAAGTCTCCTGAAAGGAACAGCTAGCAGGAGCTGAAACCTTTTTCCATTTGGTCTCGTGGCAAAGGCAGAGATTGCTCCAGTAGCTCCACACAGTATGGAAGACAATTATTTACCTTCTTGTATTCTTGAATTTTGTTTTATTACAAAAATTTGTTTTGTGTTAAAGTGTAAACTGAATATTTAAACATTTTTCATGATATACATTTGTTTGTATGTTGTAGATATCATTCCATGATAGTACTTACAGATCTACTTCGTTGTGTTTTTAAATAATCAAAAAGTATTCCATAGCACAAATGTACCATGATTTACTGAACAGTTCTCTTGGTAATGGACATTTAGGTTGCCTCCAGGATTTGGCTACTTTGAACATATATATGAAGGACAGATTTTCAGAAGTGAAATTGCTGAGTTACTCTGCACAAAATATTGTACTGGCTTATACTCTTACTGATAGTGTATGAATGCTATTTCTCCACATCCTCACCAATCCAGATTGTCATGGCATCTTAATCATTACCATTTTGATAGGCAAAAAGTATCTCATTGTTCTAACATGTATTTTCATGTTTCTGGTAAAGTTAAATATCTTAAAATTATTTCTCATGTTACAAGTCACAGTGCAAAGATTTTGAAATACTGGAACATTACCCACATATAGCTGACTACAGTTGGTATAAGGTTATTTTCTGTTCCTCAGTGAAACTGTCTCTTATTTCTCCAGAAATGATGTGCTCACTGGTGCCCTCTGAACAGTCTTCTGGTACCTCTCTCTTGCCTAAAGACAATGCCCCATTTTCTTGGGATTCCTTGGATGAGGATGGATTAGATGACTCCTTGCTGGAGCTGTCTGAAGGAGAAGAAGATGATGGTGATTTAAATTACACAGAGGAAGAGATTGATGCACTCTTGAAGGAAGATGACCCATCAGATAAGCAGTCTTCTGGGGAAGATGATGTTGGGCATGTTGAGAAGGGAGAAAGAGGGAGTCAAATTCTACTTGATACTCCCCAAGAGAAGAATTCATCGTACAGCTTGGGACCAATAGCTGAGACTCCTGACCTCTTCAAACTACCTCAGCTAAGTACATCAGGTGGTCATGGACCAGCTCCTACTAAACCATTAAACAGACGGTCTGTATTAGAAAAGAATCTTATAAAAGTGACTGTTGCACCATTTAATCCAACAGTTTGTGATGCTTTGCTTGATAAGGACGAGGTTGATTCATCCAAAGATACTGAAAAACTCTCTCCCCTTGGAGAAGAGATGAGAGAAGATGGTCTTACCCCAAATGAAAGCAAACTTTGTACTGAATCTGAAGGGATCAGCCCCAATAATTCTGCCTGGGATGGGCCCCAGCTGTCTTCTTCAAAGAATAACTTTCAACAAGCTGTCTCTGATAAAAATATGGCTGACAGTAAGAACCTTACGTCTGTATTCTCTCGGATCTCAGACCATTCAGAGACTCCTAATATGGAGTCATCCTGCAGAAATGGTGGTTCACATAAACCAAATTGTGAAATGAGGTCTCCAGTTGTTTCCAGCTCATCAAACAAAGTAAGTACATTGTTCAAGATGAAGAGAAAAATGAAATAATTTTTATTCAGATGTATAGCAGGAAGTTGATATGTATGCCCCTGTCTCCACACATATCAACTTCCCCTACTGTGGGTATCCTGCACCACAGTGGTACATTTGTTATAATCTGGCAGAGCTTTGTGTTCAGACAAATTGGGGTTTGGATCCTGACTAGCACTGTGACCCTGGGCTAATTATTTAGCTTCAGTGTTTCCCCATGTTTCTTACCTAAATTGGAGTAAATAATACTTCATAGTATAATAAGGATTGATGAAATAATGTGTTCACATCACCTGATACATGATATTAAATTACCCTTTATTGAGTAATTACTAAGATGGTAATTCTATTTTTCCTGTCCTTGGGTTTCAGCATAAGTCTGAATCTTTATTGCTATGCTGTATTAGATACAGCACTAACTCTGAGTCAGCCATGAAAGAGCTGAAAAATCTTGGGCAATTTACCTAACCTTTTTGAGCCTGATTCCCTGTCTACCAAATGAGTGTAATAATCCCTGCCACATAGGGTTTCTTTCTTTTCTTTTCTTTTCTTTTTTTTTTTTTTTTGTTTTTGACAGAGTTTTACTCTGTTGCCCAGGCTGGAGTACAGTGGCACAGTTGGTTCACTGCAACCTCCGCCTCCTGGGTTCAAGCAATTCTCCTATCTTAGCCTCTCGGGTACCTGTGAGGTGTGCACCACCGTGCCTGGCTAATTTTTGTATTTTAGTAGAGATGGGGTTTCACTGCATTGGTCTGGCTGGTCTTGAACTCCAGACCTCAGATGATCTCCCCACCTCAGCCTCCCAAATGCTGGGATTACAGGTGTGAGCTACTGTGCCTGGCCAGGGTTTCTTTATTATTTTTTTTAAGATTACAAAAAAATATTACAGTTGCTATTTCATTTAAAGCACTACTGTCATATGTGGCAAACAATAATGTTCACAGATATGCTTGTGTAGCATTTAGTTAAAAAATATTTCCATAAATAGTGTTGTTTTCAGTGGTTTTCTTGTAACTAAGAACCACCTTTCCTTTTGCATTCCTCTCCTCAAAAAGCAGAATGTTCTTGACAAGGATTCTGGGAAGATGAAAGGCCATGAGAGAAGACTAGGCAAAGTCATTCCTGTTCTGCAAACCAAGACCAGGTAATGTAAAGTATAATTATATATTCTGATTTCTTTTGGTTCTCTTCAATTTCTTTCTTCCCCTCCCCTGTTTCCTTTTAGCGTAGGGAACAAACCTTGCTTTTGGAGTAAGCAAACTTGAAGTTCTAGCACTACCAGCTCTGTGACTTTTGGCAAGTCAAATCTCTTACCTCAGTTTTTATGCATAAAATAAGGCGTCATTAGATGCCTTCTCTGCTGCTTTACAGTTATTTTGAAAGCAAAATAGACATATTAGTGAAAGCACTACAAATGTAAGATTTCTTCTGTGTATGAGGCAGGCTAGTCACATATATGATAAGAGGTTAGAATAGTTTTAACAAAACTGTTAAAATACAACTAGTAGAAAATTATTTCTTCATCTCTCCCAACTTGCATACAACTGCCCTTGGGGAAAAATTCTAGTAGGGGTTGCAAATTTGCGTCACCTTTTCAGTTTAGTCTCTTGTTGCCAGGAGATGGCAGTGTCTCTATGTGATCCTTTGAAATTGAATGCACTAGAAAAGCTTTTTTTAAAATGTTGAATTAGATTAGCTTCCTTACAGTGAGATTTTTAAAAATTCTTTTGATTATACATTTATTATATTTACTTTGCTTAAAAAATTTAATTAGGCTGGGCATGGTGGCTCACACCTGTAATCTCAGCACTTTGGGAGGCCGAGGTGGGCCAATTGCTAGAGCTTAGGAGTTCAGTACCAATCTGGGCAACATGGTGAGACCCTGCCTCTACTAAAAATACAAAAAAATATCTGGGTGTGGTGGCGCGTAACTGTGGTCCCAGCTACAAGGAAGGCTGAGATGGGAAGACTGAGCCCAAGGGACAGATGTTGCAGTGAGCTGAGATCAGGCCACTGCACACCAGCCTGGGAGACAGTGAGAGCTTGTATGAAAAATAAAATAAAATAAAAATTTAAATTATTACAAATAAGGCTAAACTTTTCTTTGACTACCACCCCAAATCCCAGTTCCTGGTTTTTTGTTTCATTTGCATAATTGAGGGAAACCTTGTGAATTGCTTGCAATATAAGTATTACCAGAAGCTCACAACTCAGGCTACTTGGGACAGTAATAAATTTGTAATCTCAATTTTCTCATCCACTGACTCTTTAATACAGTCAATCGGTATGAGTAAGGGCCAGAAATTGCTCTCATCAAGGTCACCATTGCTTTAATTGCCAGATCTAGTGATTCTTTTCCGTCCTTACCCCATTCAGCTTTTCATTTTGACTGTATAAAATTAGCTATTTCCTGACTAACCTTGAATTACTCAACAAATTCTTTCTTTCTCTAGGGACTAGGTAATCTTCAGCTTTCTATTCCTTGTTAGAAGGAGGTTGTATCTATTTCCTTCTCTTTGTATTTTTTTAAGTGATTTTATTTTTTTAGAGACAAGTTCTCACTCTGTGACCCAAGCTGGAATGTAGTGGTGTGATTGTAGCTCACTGCAGCCTTGAACTTGTGGACTCAAGTGATCCTCCCTCCTTAGCCTCCTGAGTAGCTAGGACTACAGGCCTAGCTAATCTTAAAAAATGTTTGCTGGGTGCGGTGGCTTACGCCTGTAATCCCAACACTTTGGGAGGCTGAGGCGGGCAGATCACGAGGTCAAGAGATCGAGACCATCCTGGCCAATATGGTGAAACCCTGTCTCTACTAAAAATATAAAAATTAGCTGGGTGTGGTGGCATGCACCTGTTGTACTAGCTACTCAGGAGGCTGAGGCAGGAGAATTGCTTGAACCCGGGAGGCAGAGGTTGCAGCCAGCGGAGATCATGAACACTCCAGCCTGGGTGACAGAGCAAGACTCTGTCTCAGAAAAAAAAGAAATTTCTTGGGTCTCGCTATGTTGCCCTGGCTAGTCTCAAATTCCTGGCCTTAAGCAATCCTGCCAAAGTGCTGGGATTACAGGTGTGAGCCACCACATCCAGCTTCTCTTTCTTTTTCTCTTGACTCCATATTCCATTTTGGCTTTATATTATGTGACTAATGCTATCTTCTGCCCCTGGATCATAAAGAGAATTTTCTCTCTACAAAGTGCTATATTCCTGGTTCTAATGGGCTGTTTTTCTTTTTTCGGGTTTGCTTCGTTTAAGGACTAATGTTCCGACGTTTTCACAGTCAAATCTAGAACAGCAGAAGGAGATTTATCTCAGGAGTGTGATTGCTCATATAGAAGACCCAGAGGACTCTAACCAAGGTAACATGGTAACCAAAGAAAGGCATGTAAAACATGTGATGTGACTTTTTTTTTCCAATGTAACATAGCTTAAACTGGGAGATTGTTTAGAGTTTTCTAAAATTCTTGAGAAAGATAACTTCCTTACCCAAAGATTTTCACTTCAAGGGATTGCCTAACCAGATAATTCTCAAAGTGGTTTGGTTAACCAGTATTAGAGAGGAGTCTAAGCACACTTAAAACAGTACCTGAAAGATGCCTCCCTCATGATTGAGGCTTTAACCCAGACCTGTACATTTTTGCTAGGGAATTTTTATCTGAAAAATAGTAGAAGTGGACAACCAGGTGCTGCTTACTAGTTGTTGGTTTTTGAAATTTGAAATGTTTTGTTTTCCCTGTTACCTTCAGCATTTAAATGTAAAAGCAGGCATTTCAAACACCGTTCTGCATTTTGGCTTCTGAATAAAAGCTCTTGAAAGGTTTGACTACTTTCCAGATCCTTCAAGTTGTATTCCCCTCACTTCATTAGAAGATATTGCAAACCAAAGTTGACTAGATTCTTTCTCCAGCTCTCGAGAGACTACAGTCCGTGTTATTCAGCCTGAACTATTGGCTGATAGGAAAACTCCTAAAGTGGAGACTTATGGGAAGAACTGAAGATGAAAAGGTTAGAGAGGTTTTATACTCTTTATAAAGATCACTCCAGGCCGGGCACAGTGGCTCATGCCTGTAATCTCAGCACTTTTGGAGGCAGAAGCGGGCAGGTCATTTGAGGCCAGGAGTTTAAGACCAGCCTGGCCAGCATGGCAAAATCCTGTCTCTACTAAAACTATAAAAATTAGTCAAATCATATTCTTTCAGGAAAAAAAAAATTAGCCTGGAGTGGTGGTATATGCCTATAACCCAGCTACTCGGGTGGCTGAAGCACAACAATCACTTGAGTCCAGGAGGCAGAGGTTGCAGTGAGCCAAGATCATGCCACTGCACTCCAACATGGGTGACAGAGTGAGACTGTCTCAAAAAAAATAAAAAAGAACTCCATATTCTGTCATCTCTATTCATTGAGCAAACTTTTCATTTCAGTGGTGGTAGGTTTAAAGATAAGGAATTGGAAATGTAAAGAGGAGTAAGATAGGATCTTATCTCTCTGGGAATTCATAGTCCAGAGAAGAAGATAATTACACTGCAATATTGATTAATGCTCTAATAGAATTAAATATAAAGCACAGTAGGAGCAGGGAAGAAGCCCTTCTGCTTGTGTTTGGGAAAAGTGGAAGATGGGGAAGGAGGATGCCCTAGGTGGGCTCCACAGAGAAGATAATTAGTTTAATTACTCTGAGATCTATTGTAAATCACTAGGGAGGATTTTAGGAGAACTTTTGATACTTTTGCAGAGGAGAGGAGACTCCTCTTTTATTTGACAAATTCTGAATCATTTAGTAGTTTTTTCTTGTTTGTTTTATAAGACTATGAGTGAAAGGTTTAGAACTCTGAGACACCAGTCAGAAGAATTTTTTTATCCCCTATCCATTTATTTTTCATTCAGTATTCCATAAGCAACCAAATATTACTCATACTGATTTCTTAGCCCTGTGCTTGTGAGATCCCTTTGCTTGAACTGTTTTAGGTCTGGTAGAAGTAGAGAAACCTCTCCTCCCTACCCCTCCCCTCCCCCCATCATTGGAGAGGCAAATTTAAAAGAAATATGTCTATATCGAGCTCTATGGAAGAGGCCTAGCCATGTCATTGCTTTTCACTGTGTGAGCTGACTCCTTTTTTTATATCCTAGGCAGTTGACACTGATGATATCCAGTTACGTTTTCTCTCATTTGGAGTATTTAAAGAAAATTCTCTTGGCCCCGAAGAAAGAGTTAGGTGGTTTTTTATATCCTAGTTTGAAAAGTGAGGGGAAACCTAGCTGAAGCGATTTTTTTACAGAAGCAGAGCAAGGAAAAAGTTAAAAGATAAACTAGTACATAGGAAGTAAACAGTACCAGGTGCAGGGGCTTAAGCTGTTAACAAAAGACATACAACTTATAGATATGGGGGCTCTGGGTACTTAACAACATCTGCATTCCCAAGGGCTGCTGGTACCGCTTGACTTGGTATCTTATCGGTAAATGCATTCCTGGGTCTGCTTGGAGTCAGCTTAACCTGGCTACATGCTCAGGGGAAAGGGGGAGAAAAAGGAGGGCAAGTGAAGAAACTAACATGGAGTCTGTCCAGCTCAAGAAGCTAACATGAAATCTGAACAGCTCTCAGAAAGAGAGTCAGTTAGGCTAACAAAGGGTAGGTTATCACAATAAAAATGTTGAGAAATGAAGGTGAGTGGTGATTACAGTTTCTACTTTTGTGTATATTTGAAAATTTCCATAATTAAAAAGTTTTTTTTTTTAAGTGCATCTTTTATTTTCAACATCACAAATTACTCTAAAAAATTTCAGAGACCTCTGACACTTCCTTCTGCCTTCCAGGAACCCAGTATAATGTTAAGTTTTTCTGTCACTTCCCATTGCCCGGTATTCCTACATCCAAAATTATAAGATTTTTATATACCATATTGCAGGGGGTGGGTGGTATATTCTTCACCTTTCCTTCATTTGTATGTGAATTATAGTGCAGCCAGAAGTGCAAAAGGGGAGCATATCCTCCTCCTTTTTGAAATGTTTATTGCATTTAACCTTGAAAAAGTGTAATTGTTCAGGTTCTTACCAGACACAGAGAAATTAGTAAGGAGTAGATTCAAATGTAGTTCTTCCCGGTTCAGTTTGAATCCTGTCCATTGGGTTAGTTTTCTGCTTTCACTTTATCAATAGTGTGTATATTAAATTGATGTAGAATGTAGCAAAGTAAATCATCCTTCAACTCCATTATTCTAATGTAAGTATAATCTCTTTAGTATCACTGGGGCTTTTATTATAATAACAAATAACCAACCACTTCCTTTCTGGTATCCCTGCAAATGGAAAACTTTATATGAAATTGTAAGTACTGGCTGGGCACGGTGGTTCACGCCTGTAATCCTAGCACTTTGGGAGGCCGAGGCCAGTGGATCACCTGAGGTCGAGAGTTCAGGAACAGCCTGACCAACATGCAGAAAACCTGTCTCTACTAACAATACAAAATTAGCCAGACATGGTGGCACATGCCTTTAATCCCAGGTACTTGGAAGGCTGAGGCAGGAGAATTGCTTGAACCCGGGAGGCAGAGTTTGCGGTGAGCCGAGATTGTGCCATTGTACTCCAGCCTGGGCAACAAGAGTGAAACTCCGTCTCAAAAAAAAAAAAAAAGAAATTATAAGTACTTAAAGTACAAAAGGACCATTAAAAGCTTCTCTTTAATCTCCTAACACATAAATCTCTTCTATATATCTTTGCCAAGTGACCATTTAGCCTTTGCTTAGAGTTCTAATAATGCAAAATGTATTATCCTCATAAGGCAGATCATTCATTGCTTAGAAAATTCTAGTTGTTAGAAAGTTACTCCTTACATTGAGTCAAATGTGGCTTCCCTGTAATTTCTATTGGTAGTTCCTAGTTCTGCCCTCTAGCATCAGGAAAATTAACTTTGTTCTCTCTTTCATTTTTTATTCTTTTATTTTTTTTTTTTTGCGGGGGGGGTGGGTTACTAAGTCTTGCTCTGTTGCCCAGACTGGAGTGCAGTACTGGATCTCAGCTTACTGCCATCTCTCCCTCCTGGGTTCAAGTGATTGTCCTGCCTCAGCCTCCTGAGTAGCTGAGACCACAGGCATGGGCCACCATGCCCAGCTAATTTTTGTATTTTTAGTAGAGACAGAGTTTCACCATTTTGGCCAGGCTGATCTCAAACTCCTGGCCTCAAGTGATACACCTACCTTGGTCTCCCAAAGTGTTGAGATTATGGGCGTGAGCCACAGCACCCAGCCCATTTTTTTATTCTTTCAGACACTAGAAATAATGATTCTCTCTCCTACAAAGAAAAAAACTTAAGATCACCTATAAATCCATTTTGCCACCTAGAAATAGCAAAATTAACATTTTGATAATTATCTTTCCAGTAAGGTAGAATATACATATACAGGGAAATTACATATTAATAGTTTATAATCTGCTTTCTTTGTACTTACTGTATTTTAAGGACCTTTTCATGTTAAGTATTTGAAATTAAGATTTTCAATGATTACAAAGTATTCTATAATTATTTTATCTTGGTAAATTAGATTGCGTCCATTTTCATTGGTAATGCTGCAGTGAACATTCTGGTCAATAAATGTTTATGTACAACTCTTATTTCTATAGGATGAATTCCTAGAAGTGGAATTGCTGAGTAAAGTATATAAACATTTAAAAAACTGTTACATGTTACCAGATTGTCCTGCCCCAAAAAATTGTATTAATTTTTAGTATTATCAATTTGATAGGTAAATTTTAACATATTTTGTTTTAATAATTGGTGAGGTTAAACATTTTTTGTTTATAGGCAATTTATATTTAATCATAATTTTAAAAAATCATCTAATATATATTCCATATTCCAATTTCGGTAGTTGTCCCAAAAATGTATTTTTGTAACTTTGGTCAAATAGCATCTAATCAAAGTTCACATGTTTAAGTTATTGTCTCCTTAATCTCTTTTAATTTAGGTCACTTGTTTTGTAGATTGTCCCAGATTCTGAATTTTGTCTGTTTCTTGTGGTATCATTTAATTTGTTCCTCCATTCTCTGTATTTCCTGTAAACTGGAAGCTCGGTCCAGAGGTAGGATTAGATTCAAATTAAGTGTTTTTAGCAGGAATAATTCCTAGGTACTATTGTGTATTCGTACTACACTATATCCTCCTAATCAAATTAGGAGGCATATATGACAATTAATGACAGGTTGTTCCACAAATAGTAATACTAAGTTTGTTAAGGTGTTAACTGCCATATCTTTCCATTGTAAAATACATTTACTCCTTTGTAATTAGCAAATTAAATGTGGGGTGATGCTTTGGTACCATGTGACTATCCTGTTCTCCAACAATTAACTGTTCATCTGATTGCTTGAGCAGTTATTGATGATCCTTGCTTGAATGAGCTACTGCACTGAAAGTTACATAGAAAATGTTCGTTTTCACCAGGCACGGTGGCTCACACCTGTAATCCCAGCACTTTGGGAGGCTGAGGTAAGTGAATCATGAGGTCAGGAGTTCGAGACCAGCCTGGCCAACATGGTAAAACCCCATCTCTACTAAAAATACAAAAAATTAGCTGGATATCGTGGCAAGTGCCTGTAATCCCAGCTACTCAGAAGGCTGAGGCAGGAGAATTGCTTGGCTTGAACCCAGAAGGTGGAGGTTGCAGTGAGCCAAGATCACTCTGCTGCATTCCAACCCAGACAACAGAGTGAGACACCATCTTAAAAAAAAAAAAAAAAAAAAAAAAATTCATTTTTGGCTGAGTGGAGTGGCTCACGCCTGTAATTCCAGCACTTTAAGAGGCCAAGGCAGGTGGATCACCTGAGGTCAGGAGTTTGAGACCAGCCTGACCAATATGGTGAAACCTGTCTCTACTAAAAATAGAAAAAGTAGCTGGGTGTGGTGGCGGGCACCTGTGATCCCAGCTGCTCAGGAGGCCGAGAGAGAAAATCTCTTGAACCAGGAGACAGTTTGTAGTGAGCCAAGATTGCACCATTGTACTCTAGCCTGGGCAACAAGAGCGAAATTCCATCTCAAAAAAAAAAAAAAAAAGGAAAAGTTTATTTTCTAAACATATTTCTTCTACGTTTATTAACTAGCATTCTTTTATAAAGATTTTCTATTTTTTTAGCATTACTATAACCTCATGGATTTTTTTTTTTAAAGAACCAATGCGTTGTAATCAATTACAGTTACTGTTTTTTCTTTCTAATGCTCAGTTTGTCTCAAATTTGATAAATGGGAGCTCCTTCAAGCTGACTCTTACTCCTATTGACATGATGTCATTAATCTTTTTTTTAATTGTGTTTAAAAACACAAAATACACCTAACATAAAATTTACCATCTTAACCATTTTTAAGTGTATAGTTCAGTAATGTTACATATATTCATATTGTTGTGAAATTTATCTCCAGAACCTCTTCATCTTGCAGATTTAAAACTCTATGCCCAAACAAGAGTTAACCCTTCTCTCCCCTGAGTCTCTGGTAACCACCATACCACCATTCTACTTTCTGGGTTGTTGTAGTTGTTGTGTTTTTTGTTTTTTGTTTTTTGTTTTTTAATGACTACTTTAGATACCTCTTATAAGTGGAATCATACAATATTTATCTTTTTGTGACTGGCTTATTTCATTTAGCATTATGTCTTCCAGGTTCATCCATTGTGGCATGTTGACAGGATTTCGTTCCTTTTAAAAAATTTTTATTTTTATTTTTTTCTATTTTCTCACCACTCAATTTTCTTCCTTTTTAAGGCTGAATAATATTCCATTGTATATGTACGTACCATTTTGTTTAATCCATTCTTCTGTCAGTGGACATTTGGGTTGCTTCAACCTCTTGGCTATTTGTGAATAGTGCCACTTTGAACATGGGTTTACAAATATCTCTTTGAGACCCTATTTTTAATTCTTTCGGATACATATGCAGAAGTGGGATTGCTGGACCATATGGTAGGACTATTTTTAATTTTTTGAGAAACTTTCATACTGTTTTACACAGCAGTTGCACCATTTTACAGTCCTACAAACAGTGCACAAGGGTTCTAATTTTTCCCCATCCTTGCCAGCACTTGTTTTTTGTGTTTTGTTTGTTTGGTTGTTTTTTTTTTGAGGTTGGAGTCTTACTCTGTGGGCCAGGCTGAAGTGCGTGATACAACCTTGGCTCGCCGGAACCTCTGCCTCCCAGATTGAAGCGATTCTCATGCCTCAGCCTCCCAAGTAGCTGGGACTACAGGTGCACACCACCACGTCCAGCTAACTTTTGTATTTTAGTAGAGATGGGGTTTTGCCATGTTGGCCTGGCTGGTCTCAAACTTCTAAGCTCAAGTGATCCTCCCATCTCAGCCTCTCAAAGTGCTGGGATTATAGGCATGAGCCACTGCACCTGGCCTGTGTATTTGTTTTCATTTTGTTTTTTTACAGTAACTATCCTAATGGGTGTTAAATCAGTATTCATTACAATTAAGTAAGTATTGTTCACTGCAAAGCCAAGTAGTATATTATGGCTTCATTTTCTTTCTTGAATTGTTTATTTTTGTAGAGTTGTTAATTGTTTCACTTTCTTTCATTAAATCTTTTTTTTTTTTCTGGAGACCTTTTTCCTAGAGCCCTCTGTTCTACTGCTGCAACTTGGACTGCTTGTTCTTTAGCCCTGCGACAGAGCTGTCATCCCAGGATTTTCCTTTGCTGCTCTCCTAGGTTGAATCCTGTTTCTTGGATCCCATAGCTTCCTGTTTTTTATCTTTGGTTTTAGTAGATGATATCCTCTGAGAATATCTAAGAAAGGGTGCATAGATTTTTTTTGTCTACATAATCTGAACATGTCTTTACTCTATCCTCATACTTGATTGATAGTTTGATATAGAATTCTAAATTTAAAATCAGTTTTTCCTCAGAAATTTGAAGACAATCAGCATTGCTCTTAATAAATCTGTTATCAATTTAACTTTTATTTCTTTGTATGTGATCTTTTTCTTTCTGGAATTTCGTTTGTTTGGAGACGGAGTCTCAGTCTGTTGCCCGGGTTGGAATGCAGTGGCGTGATCTGAGCTCACTACAACCTCTGCCTCCCGAGTTCAAGCGTTTCTCACGCCGCAGCCTCCCCAGTAGCTAGGATTACAGGCGCAGACCACCATGCCCAGCTAATTTTTGTATTTTTAGTAGAGATGCGGTTTCACCATGTTGGCAAGGCTGGTCTCGAATTCCTGACCTTAAGTAGTTTTAGTCTGCCTGCCTCGACCTCCCCAAGTGCTGGGATTACAGGCATGAGCCACTGCACCCAGCCTGGAAGTTCTTAAAGTTCTCAGTGTCTTCTTTTTATTTGTTGTATTCTAAAATTTTGTTCCAATTATTGAAATATCTTGGTGTGGGTCCTTTTTACCCCTTTCTATGCCTTTTTTTTTTTTTTTAATAGAGACGGTCTCACTGTATCGTTCAGGCTGGTCTCAAACTCCTGGGCTCAAGTGATCCTCCTGCTTCGGCCTCCTAAAATGCTGAGATTACAGGCATGACCCACTGTGCCTAGACCATCTCAGCGGTCCTTTTAATCTGGGCATGTATCTTTTATATATCCTGGAAATATCTTGCATTTTTTTTCTTCTGTAATTATTTTCCCTCTGTATTACTTATTCTTTCTTTCATGAACTCCTAATAAATAGCTATTGAACTTTAAAGGATGGATATTCTAAGTCTTTTTTTCTTTCCTTGTTTTGCCTCACTCTTTCTAGTCTACTTTGTGAGATATTTTCTCAACTTTTTCTTTTTGTCCTTTTATTTTCCTTATTTCTACATTTACATTTATGATTTCCAAGAGTTCTTTGTTTTATCCCCTTTTCATATCATATTTTATGAATTAATTTTTCAGGTTTTCTGAAGATATTTTTTCTTTTTTGCATAATTGAAATGCAGTACACTGCAAATAAGCATATAATTTGTTGAGTTTAGGCATGTATGCATTTTGTGAAATTATTGCTATTAAGATAATAAGCAGATTGGACTAAAAACTTCCTTTGTGCACCTTTGTAATTCCTCCCTTCTGCCTTTCTCTGCCTCCTCTAATCCCCAGTCAAGACTGACCACTGATCTAGTGTCTACTGCAGATTAGTTTGCATTTTCTAAAGTTTTATATGATGGAATCATATACTATCTACTCTTTTGAGTCTAGCTTCTTTGTCTCAACATAATTATTTTGAAATTCATGTTGCATGTATCAAGTTTATTTCCTTTTATTGCTGAGTAGTATTCCATTATATAGATTTATCCCATTCATTGTTTATCCATTCACTTAGATGTGCATTTGGCTTATGTTCAGTTTCTGGCTGTTACAGATAAAGCTGTTAGGAACATTCATTCACAAATCTTTATATGGATATGCTTTTATTTTTCTTAAGTAAATATCTAGAGTAAAATGACTGGGTCATACGGTAGGTGTGTGTTTAAGAAACTGCCAAACTGTTTTCCAAGGTAGTTGTACATTTTTTATTTCTATTAGCGGTTGTATGAATTCTGGTTGCTCCCAGCCTTACCAACACTTGGGTATGGTCAGTATTTTTAATTTTTTTCCCAACTTTTTAGTTGTAAAATACATATAATATACATACAACCATCTTTTTTAAACCTTTCTTTAAGAAAAAAAAAATTTTGGCTGGGCATGGTGACTCATGCCTGTAATCCCAGCACTTTGGGAGGCCGGGGCGGGCAGATCACTTGAGGTCAGGAGTTGGATACCAGCCTGGCCAATGTGGTGAAATCCCATCTTTACTAAAAATATAAAAATTAGCCAGGTGTGGTGGTGGGTACCTGCAATCCCAGCTACTCAGGAGGCTGAAGCAGGAGAATCACTTAAACCCAGGGGGCAGAGGTTGCAGTGAGCCAAGATCATACCATTGCACTCCAGCCTGGGTGACGAGCAAAACTCTGTCTCAAAACAAAAAAAAGTTTTAAGTGTACAGTTTGGTGGTATTAAATATATTCATATTGTTGTACAGCCGTCACCACTATCCATTTCAGTAATTTTTTGGTCTTGCACATCTGAAGCTTTTATTTTTTTAGAAATGGAGGTCTTGCTATATTATGCAGGCTAGACTCGAACTCCTAGCCTTAAGCAATCCTTCTCCTCAGCCTCCTCAGTGTCTGAAACTACAGGCACGCTTCACTGCACCCAGTACAAATCCAAAACTCTGTACCCATTAAACAGTAACTCCCATTCCACTCTCCCAGAGCCCCTGACAACCACCATTCCACTTTGTGTTTATGAATTTGACTACGCTAGGTACCGGCTATAAGTGGAATCTGACAAAGTGGTATTTGTCTTTTTGTGACTGGCTTATTTCACTCAGCATAATGTCCTCAAGGATCATGTACGTTGTAGCATGTGTCAGAATCTCCTTCCTTTTTAAGACTTAATAATATTCTAGTGTATGGATACCACATTTTGATTATCCATTTGTACATCAATGGACACTTGGTTTGCTTTCACCTTTTAGCTATTGTGAATAATGCTGCTATATGTATGCATCTACAAATATGTTTTTGAGACTCTGCTTGCAATTCTTACATACTGAGAAGAGGAATTGCTAGATCATATGGTAGTTCTTTTTTTAATTTTTTTTTTTTTTTTTGACATGGAATCTAGCTCTGTCACCCAGGCTGGAGTGCAGTGGCACAACCATAGTGCACTGCAGCCTCAAACGCTTGGCATCAGTCTCCTGAATAAGGTTGAACTATAGGTTCACACCACCATGCCTGGCTGATTTTATTTTTTATTTTTAGAGACAGGGTTTCACTGTGTTACTCAGGCTGGTTGTGAACTCCTGGGCTCAAACTATCCTCCCACCTCAGCCTCTTGAGTAGCTGGGATTATAGATGCATACTACTGCACCCAGATTGTTTTCTGTCTTTTACTTATTTATTTGTTTTTTGAGACATGGTCTCACTCTGTCACTGAGGTTGGAGTACAGTGGCATGATCTCGGTTCACTGCAATTTCTGCCTCCCAGGCTCAAGCAATCCTCCTACCTCAGCCTCCCAAGTAACTGGGACTACAGGCTTACCACCACACCTGACTAATTTTTGGGGTTTTTTTGTTTTTGTTTTTGAGATGGAGTCTTGCTCAGTCGCCCAGGCTGGAGTGCAGCAGTGTAATCTCAGCTCACTGCAACCTCTGCCTCCCAGGTTCAAGTGATTCTCCTGTCTCAGCCTCCTGAGTAGCCAGGGTTACAGGTATTCATCCACCATGCCCAGCAAATTTTTATATTTTTAGTAGAGATGGGGTTTCACCATGTTGGCCAGGCTGTTCTTGAACTCCTGACCTGAAGTGATCCGCCCACCTCAGCCTCCCAAAGCGCTGGGATTACAGGCTTGAGCCACCATGCCTGGCCTAAATTTTTGTAGTTTTGGTAGAGACCGTGTTTTACCGTGCTACCACACCTGGCCCCTTGTATTATGTTGGTTTATTATTTTTATTTATTTATTTATTTTTTGAGATGGGATTTTGCTCTTGTTGCCCAGGCTGGAGTACAATGGCACTATCTGGGCTCAATGTAACCTCCACCCCCCGGGTTCAAGCAATTCTCCTGCCTCAGCCTCCTGAGTAGCTGGGATTACAGGCATGCACCACCACACCTGGCTAATTTTGTATTTTCAGTAGAGATGGGGGTTTCTCCATATTGGTCAGGCTGGTTTTGAACTCCCAACCTCAGATGATCCACCCACCTCGGCCTCCCTGAGTGCTGGGATTACAGGCCTGAACCATGCCTAGCCTTTTTTTGTTTTTGTTTTTTGTTTGAGATGAAGTCTCGCTCTGTAGCCCAGGCTGGAATGCAGTGGTGCAATTTTGGCTCACTGCCACCTCCGTCTCCTGGGTACAAGCAATTCTTCTGCCTTAGCCTCCTGAGTAGCTGGGACTACAGGTGTGTGCCACTATGCCCGGCTAAGTTTTGTATATTTAGTAGAGATGGGGTTTCACCATGTTGATCAGGCTGGTCTCAAACTCCTGACCTCATGATCTGCCTGCCTCAGCCTCCCAAAGTGCTGGGATTACAGGCATAAGTCACCTTGCCCAGCCTATTTTCTGTTTTTTAATGGGAGTCATCCTAGTGGTGTGAAGTGGTCAGTTTTTATAATTTTAGACATTCTAATATATGTGTAGTGATAGCTCGTAGTTTTCATTTGCATTTCCCTAATGAGTAATAATATTGAGCATCTTTTCATGTGCTTGTTTGCCATCTGTATATCTTCTTTGGTGAAGTATTTTTTGCTCATTTAAAAAATTGGATTATTTTATTATCATTGAGTTTTGAGAGTTCTTTAAATACATATTCCAAATGCAGGTTTCTTTGCCAGATAAGTAATTTGCAAATATTTTCTCCCGGTATATTTCTTGTCTTTTCATTACCATGAGTGTCTTTTAAAGAACAGATATTCTTAGTTTTGATGAAGTAAATTTGTTTATTTTTATTTATTTATTTTTCTTGGTAGTCACTCGTTATAGCAGATGAAGTAAATTTAATCAGGTTTTTAAAATTTTTATGGATTATGCTTTTATGTGGTATCTAAGACATCTTTTCCTAAAAGGCCACAAAAATTTTCTCCTATGTTTTCTTCTAGAAGTTTTTTTTTTTTTTTTTAATTTAGTCTCTGTAGACACTGCCAAAAATTGCCAACACTGACTATATTTCAAGTCGTCATGGCGGGGTATTGTGAAAAGTTTTCAATTAGCAATAATCGAGCCTTGGATAAACCTCATTGGCTACGATACTGCCACTGTGCAAAGCTTCTTCTAGAAGTTTTATAGCTCTAGGGGTTACATTCCTTTTAAAATTTATTCTGTATATAGTGTAAGATATGAATTAAAGCTTGTAATTGTAACCAAAAAAAATGGTTTTATAAGGGGTTAAAAAAAAAAGCTTGTAATTTCAGAACTTCGAAGCTGAGGTGGGAAGATTGCTTGAGCCCAAGAGTTGGAGACCAGCCTGGGCAATGTGGTGAAGCCCTGCCTCTACCAAAAAAAAAAAAAAAAAAGTTAGCCAGGCGTGGTGACATACACCTGTAGTCCTAGCTACTCGGAAGGCTGAGGCAGGAAGGATCGCTTGAGCCCAGGAGAGGGAGGTTGCAGTGAGCTGAGATCGCACCACTGCACTCCAACCTGGGTGACAGTGTAAGACTTTGTCTCAAAAAAAAAAAAAAAAGATAGGAACATAAGGCTTATTTTCTTGGCACATGGATATTCAGTTGGTTCTTTACCATTTACTGAAGAGACTATCCATTCTGCATTGAATTGTCTTTGTATCTTTGTCAAAAATCAGTTGTCTAGAAAAATCAGCTTTCCAGAAAAAAAAAGGCTAATGTGTTCCACTAATGTTCCTATGTTTTGGTTGTGTTGGGTTTTGTAGATTGTTTGCATTTCCATAGAAATTTTAGAATTAGGATATCAATTTCTTTAAAAAGGCCTGCTAGGATTTTGATTGGGATTGGATTTTGATGGGGATTGTATTGAGTCTATATAAATAAATAAAACTGAGGGAGAAATACTATTTTATTTTATTTTTTTGAGATGGAATCTCTCTTTGTTGCCTAGGCTATCATGCAGTGGCACAATCTCAGCTCACTGTAACCTCTGCCTCCAATTCAAGCAATTCTCCTGCATTAGTCTCCCAAGTAGCTGGAATTACAAGCACCCGCCACTACACTCAGCTAATTTTTGTATTTTTAATATAGATGGGGTTTCACCATGTTGGCTAGGCTGTTCTGGAACTCCTGACCTCAAGTGATCACCCCTCTTGGCCTCCCAAAGTACTGGGATTACAGGTGTGAACCACTGTGCCTGGCTTGAGCCACCTCGCTGGGCTGAGAATTAATGTTTTAGTACTGAGTTTTTTGATCAAAATCATCTTTAATTTCCTCCAGCAATGTTTTGTAGCTTTTGGACAGTCCTGCACATCTTTTATCCGATTTATCCCTGAGTGTTTCAAATTGTGATGCTTTTGTAAAATGACGTATTTTTTTAAATTTCAATATCTGTTTATTGCTATTATATAGAAAGGTAATTGACTTTTGTATCTTGATCTTATATTCTACAATCTTCGTAAATTATTTTATTAGTTTTGGTAACTTTTTAATAGATTTCATCAGGTTTTTTCTGTAGGTTTTTGTATTGTCAGCAAATATATTTTTACTTGTTTCTTTCTGCCTTGGATCCCTTTTATTTGTGTTTCTTGTGCTGCCTAGGACCTCCATTTAAGTACAAATAATGAGCTCTTTTCCGTTGTCGATTTTTTTCTTTTTCTTTTTTTTTTTGAGATTGAGTCTCACTCTGTTGCCCACGCTGGAGTGCAGTAGCTCAGTCTCAGCTCATTGCAGTCTCTGCCTCTCAGGTTCAAGCAATTCTCCTGCCTCAGCCTCCCGAATAACTGGGACTGTAGTTGCTCACCACCATGCCTGGCTAATCTTTGTATTTTTAGTAGAGATGGGGTTTCACCATGTTGGCCAGGCTGGCCTCTAACTCCTGACTTCAGGTGATCCGGCCGCCTCAGCCTCCCAAAGTGCTGGGATTACAGGCTCGAGCCACTGCGCCCGGCCAATTTTTTGTATTTTTAGTAGAGGTGGGGTTTTGCCATGTTGGCCAGGCTGGTCTCGAACTTCTGGCCTCAAGTGATCTGCCTGCCTCTGCCTCCCAAAGTGGTAGGGTTACAGGTGTGAACCATTGTGCCTGGCTGTTATTGATTTTTGAAAAACATTTAGAGCTGGGCACAGTGGCTCACACCTGTAACCCCAGTGGTTTGGGAGGTCAATGTGGGAGGATCATTTGTGCCCAGGAGTTTGGGACCAGCCTAGGTGACAGAGCAAACCCTGTTTTGTTACTAATTTTTTTGAGATGGGGTCTCATTCTCTGTCGCCCAGGCTAGAGTGCAGTGGCGCCATCGCGGCTCAATGCAGCCTTGACTTCCTCAGCTCAAGCAATCCTCCTTCCCACCTCAGCCTCCAGAGTGACTGGGACTATAGGCATGTGCCACCATGCCTAGCTAATTTTTAAATTTTTTTGTAGAAATAATCTCCAGCCTTGGCCTCCCAGAGTACTAGGATTATGGGCATTAGCCACCATGCCCAGACTGTTTTCTGATTTCTATTCCAATACATATATATATATATATGGTTTTTTTAAAAAAAATATATAGACAGTAGCCAAGCATTGTGGTGGCACATACTTGTAGTCCCAGCTACTTGGGAGGCTGAGGTGGGAGGATCCCTAGAGCCCAGGAAGTTGAATGAACCAATGTCGTATCATGGCACTCCAGTCTAGGTGATAGAGTGAGGCCCTGTCTCAAAAAAAAAAAAAAAAAAGTTGAAATAGAGATGGTGTCTCACTGTTACCCAGGCTAGTGTCAAACTATTGACCTCTCAAAGTGCCATGAGTCTCTATGCCTGGCCTTGTTTTTTAGCTTTTTTTTTTTTTTTTTTTTTGGAAATAGAATTTCGCTCTTGTTGCCCAGGCTGGAGTGCAATGGTGCAATCTTGGCCAACTGCAACTTCTGCCTCCCAGGTTCAAGTGATTCTTCTGCCTCAGCCTCTCAAGTAGCTGAGATTACAGATTTGCACCACCACGCTTGGCTAATTTTGTATTTTTAGTAGAAATGGGGTTTCTTTATGCTGGTCAGGCTGGTCTCGAACTCTTGGCCTCAGGTGATCTGCCTGCCCCAGCCTCTCAAAGTGCTGGGATTACAGGCATGAGCCACTGCACCTGGCCTGTTTTCTGACTTTTTAATGTGAAAGATCAGATCACTGATTTCTATTTTCTCTAAGCATTTAAAGCCATGGCTTCCCTTAAGGCACTGCTAGCTGATATGGTTTTTTTTGTTTGTTTGTTTTTTTGAGACAAAGTCTTGCTCTTCACCCAGCCTGAGAATGCAGTGGTACAATCATGGCTCACTGTAGCACCAACCTACCAGCCTTGTGATCCTCCTACCTCAGTCTCCCAAGTAACTGGGACTACAGTTGTGTGCCACCACGCCCGGCTAAGTTTTGTATTTTTTGTAGAAGCAGGGTTTTGACATGTTGCCCGGGCAGGTCTCAAACTCCTGGGCTCAAGCGATCTACTCACCTCGGCTTCCCAAAGCGCTGGTTTTACAGATGTGAGCCATGGGCCTTGCCTTAACTTTTTTTTTTTGAGATGGAGTTTCACTCTTGTCACCCAGGGTGTAGGGCAATGGCGTGGTCTCTGCTCACTGCAACCTCCGCATCCTGGGTTCAAGCAATTCTCCTGCCTCAGCCTCCTGAGTAGCTGGGATTACAGGCGCGCGCCACCACTCCTGGCTGATTTTTGTATTTTTAGTAGAGACGGGATTTCACCATGTTGGCCAGGATGGTCTCCATCTCTTGACCTTGTGATCTGCCTGCCTTGGTCTCCCAAGGTGCTGGGATTACAGGCATGAGCCACCGTGCCTGGCCCCCTTATTTTTATGTTTAAGGTAGATGTCTTACAGGCAGAATATAATTGGTAGCTGAGTTTTGCTTTTTTTTTTTTCCTGTCTCACCATATCAGTCTTTAATTGGAGTGTTAATCCATTTACCTTTAATGTACAATCTCATATGGCTGGATTTAAATCTACCATCTTGTTACTTGTTTTCTGTTTCTTTTTTCTTTTTTCATCTTTTCCTGACTAATTTTTTTAGTATTTTTTAGTATTTCATTTTATCTCCGTGGTTTACTTACTACCTATACCTCTTTGTTGTATTTTTATTATTTTTTTAAAATATAATAAAATTATTATATTTTGGAGATGGGATCTCACTCTGTTGCCTAGGCTAAAGTGCAGTAACTTACTGTAGTCTTGACCTCCTGACCTCAAGCAGTCCTTCCACCTCAGCCTTCAAAGTGCTAGGATTGCAAGCATGAGCCACCATGCCCAGCATGTTACTTTTACTTTAAACAGTAAATTATCTTTTAAAGACATCATCTAAATAGGAGAAATAGCCTTTTATATGTACTCACATACTTTACAGTGCTTTTGATTTTTTTTCTATAGATCCAAGTTTCCATCTGGTACTATTTTCTTTTACTAATGAACTTTTAATGTTTCTTGTTGTGCACATCTACTGATGATGAAGTTTCCCTGCTTTTATTTAGAACGTGTTTATTTTGCCTTCATTTAAAAAGCTTTTTATTTTGAAAAAGACTCATCACCTCAGTTGTTTCTCCTCCCTCAGGGATCACAATTCTCAATAGTCTGAAAGCACTTGTTTCATGTATTTTGCCTAGTTTCTAGTGGCTTACAATGATAGGTTAAGTCCCCCATTCATCTTAGCTGAAAATGGAAATATCTGCCTTGATTTTTATTGAAGATCATAAGCAGCAATGGCTATATAAATTCTGATTCTGAATTTGCCAAGACTGTTGAGGACATTCATATATCATTCAGTATCCCCTGTATCACTTCATAAATGAGTTACATAATAATTCCTGTTCCTTTTACTTTTTGCCTTGCCTGCAAGGAAAATCAGTCAAGATTTCTACTAGATCACCGCAGTTGTGTTGACTTAGAGGTGACACATTTGCATTCTTCCCTTATACTTATTTTTTCTTTTCATTGATATTTTATTAATCTGTTTATAAAAGCAGTAGCCCATGCCCCTTGTAGCACATTTTATCTTTTCTTCCTTCTCCATTCCCTCTCCTGTATTAAGTATTTTACATTGCATGGAATAGAGATATTATAATTGCCTTTAAGTAACTGAGTTTAAGGATTTACAGCAAAAGATGAAGATTAGATGAGACTGTTTTTACCTGGTCTTGTAGTGTAAAGAATCAGCCATAGAGCCGAACCACATGCTCCATCAGAAACGTGTGCCTCTGGCCAGGCGTGGTTCATGCCTGTCATGAGCACTTTGGGAGGCCAAGGCCGGTGAATCACTAAGTCAGTCAGGAGTTCGAGGTCAGCCTGGCCAATATGGTTAAATCCTGTCTCTACTAAAATTACAAAAATTAGCCAGGTGTGGTGGCAGGTGCCAGTAATCCCAGCTACTCCGGAGGCTGAGGCAGGAGAATCACTTGCAACCGGAAGGCAGAGGTTACAGTGAGCTGAGATCGCACCACTGCACTCCAGCCTGGGCAAAGGAACGAAAATTCGTCTCAAAAAAAAAGAGAGAGAGAAATGTGTGCCTCTGTCCCCTATTGGGATTTTCCCTAATCTAGTCTGTTTCTGTGACCAGTACTTTTGTTGCTCTCTATTAGCTATCTCATGTAACTGTTTTTCCTAGAGCCCTGCCTATGTGCTGTTCTCTCTCGTTCTCATTACTAAAGCTCATATTAACATTCCAAAGGAGAGTATCTGATTGGTTTACTTAATGACCTGTTGGTGCCAAGCAGCCTTCTAGGTCATTAGGTCTTTAGCCAGCTGAGAGAATCTCTGTTCTTTGGTCATGTGCCACACTTGTTCGAGTTAGGGTCATGTGGGTGGTATAAAGTATGATGCCCTATAAAATCTGTCAGAGGCTGGGTACAGTAGCTCATGCCTGTAATCGCAGCACTTTGGGAGGTTAAGGCAGGTGGATCATGAGGTCAGGAGTTCAAGACCAGGCTGACCAACATGGTGAAACCCTGTCTCTACTAAAAATCCAAAAATTAGCTAGGCATGGTGGTAAGCACCTGTAATCCCAACTACTCAGGAGACTGAAGTAGGAGAATCGCTTGAACCTGGCAGGCGGAGGTTGCAGTGAGCCGAGATCACGCCACTGCACTCCAGCCTGGGCAACAGAGCGAGACTCCGTCTCAAAAAAAAACAAAACAAAACAAAAGCTGTCAGATTGGCACAGCAGGTACTCAGCATTATCCATTCTCCTCCATTATGATATGAAAATTGATTCACTTTAAACTTATTAAGAACTGTTAATAAACTGGATGTTTCCCCAAAACCAGTCACCTTCATATTTTTAGATTTAGATGAATTGTTGACCTCATTCCTGAAATATTGGGGTTTTTTCCCTTCTTAATTTCATTCTTAGTCACAAAACGAAGGACAGTCTTTACCACCTTTTAGCCACAACTTAAAATAAATCCATGGTACTGATTGTTGGTCCAAGAAAGCCCATCTGTTAGAGACTGTGAAGAGAAGAGAAAATTCAAATGTTCCCATTCTTGTTAGTGTCTCTAAATTTGGAGGAAGATGAGGTTGAAACTTTAAGCTAAAATGAGGTTTTTGGATTATTAGCCCCACCTGGCTTTGAATCCTGGCTTTTCTCATTTACTAGATGATGAGTATCTTTTCTTTCTTCTTTTTTTTTTTTGGAGACAGTATTTTGCTCTGTCACCCAGGTTGGAGTGCAGTGGCATGATCATGGCTCGCTGCAACCTCAACCTCCTGGGCTCAGGTGATCCTCCCATCTCAGCCCCCTGGAATAGGTGGGACTACAAGTGTGTACTGCCACACGTGGGTACTTTTTGTAGAGATGGGGTTTCACCATGTTGCCCAGGCTGGTCTTGAACTCCTGTGTTCAAGCCATCTGCCTTGCCTTGGCCTCCCGAAGTGCTGGGGATGAGTATCTTTTCTAAGCTTCAGTTTACTTGTGAATAAAATGGAGGTTGTAGAGTTTGCCATCGTGATTGTTAGGATTAAATAAGATACATGCAAATGTTAGCTCCCAGTGTTTCTAGATCATTAAATCTTATTAGTAAGGGTTAGACTAGTCTAACAATAAGTTATTAGTGCTAAGGAAAATGAAAATTTTTTGGTACATGAGCTGAGATCTGATTATTGAGACCTTATTTACAAGAGAGATCGTGCTATATGATTTTTACTTTCTAATCTCAGCTATGAAATGTTGGTCCCAGAAAATTTTTTAAGGAAAGTCTATCCTATGATAGTTTTCTATTGTAGGAATTCTGGCTTTGTCACTAGATATATGACCTTGGGCAAATTAGTTAACTTTTCTGTGCCTCAGTTTCTTTACAGTTTTGTGTACTTTTGTCTGTAAAATGGGGAAAATACCTTATAGGATTGTTGTAAAGAATAAATGAGTTGATACATATAAAGCACATAGGACAGTTCCTTTATTTATTTATTTAAACAAGCTTGATATATAGTGTTATTTAAATTGCTGCTGCTGGATTTGACTCCTAGCAGTTAAATATTTGAATATTAGGCTCTTTTGGCTTAACTGGCTATTCTTCTCATCATTTAACATGAATAGATATGTTTATAGTCTCCATTGCCAGATTAATTTTCTAAAATGCAAGTGATAAGAGATGAGTGAGCTGAAGGACGCATTCTATCATCTTTTTGTTTTGTTTTGTTTTGAGACAAAGTCTCGCTCTGTCGCCCAGGCTGGAGTGCCAGTGGCATGATCTTGGCTCACTGCAACCTGTGCCTCCCAGGTTCAAGCGATTCTCCTGCCTCAGCCTCTCGAGTAGCTGGGATTACAGGCGTGTGCCACCACACCTGGCTAATTTTTGTATTTTTAGTAGAGACGGGGTTTCACCACATTGGTGAGGCTGGTTTCAAATTCCTAACCTCAGGTGATCAGTCCTCCTTGGCCTCCCAAAGTACTGAGATTACAAGCATGAGCCACCACACCCAGCCCTCTGTAGATAATCTTGTGGTTTCATTTTGATGGACACAGAATTTCCATATATTATTAGCCCTTCTTTGTTATGCTTTGGCAGGAAAAATGTATCTTGAAATTTTTATAAAGCTGATTCTCCCCTGACCCATTTCCCATTAAAATGTCCTTTTTGGGTGGCCACAGGGAGTGGAATGCTAGCTATGTGAAATTGGGATATCAGGCTGGGCATGGTGGCTCACGCCTGTAATCCTTGCACTTTAGGAGGCTGAGGCAGGTGGATCACAAGGTCAGGAGTTTGAGACCAGCCTGGCCAATATGGTGAAACCCCGTCTCTACTAATAATTCGGAAATTAGCCAGGGCTGGGTGCAGTGGCTCACACCTGTAATCCCAGCACTTTGGGAGGCTGAGGCAGGTGGATCACGAGGTCAGGAGTTCAAGACCAACCTGGCCAACGTGGTGAAACCCTGTCTCTACTAAAAAATACAAAAATTAGCCAGGCACAGTGGTGGGCGCCTGTAATCCCAGCTACTCAGAAGCTGAGGCAGGAAAATCGCTTGAACCCGAGAGGTAGAGGTTGCAGTGAACTGAGATCTCTCTATTGCACTCTATCTAGCCTGCAAGACAGAGGAAGACTCTGTTTCCAAAAAAAAAAAAAAAAAAAGCCGGGCATGGTGGTGTGCGCCTGTAGTCCCAGTTACTCAGGAGGCTGAGGCAGGAGAATCGCTTGAATTTGGGGAGTGGAGGTTACAGTGAGCAGAGATCATGCCACTGCACTCCAGCCTGGGTGACAGAGTGAGACTGTGTCTCAAAAAAAAAGTGAGATATTCAGACCTTTGACTTCAGCTTAACAAATCCAGCAGGTGAGGAATTTATTTTCTAATCAAGAGCTACTTCCTTCACAAGGAAACTCATTTCTGATTTGCACTTTCTCAAGGAGTAACAATAATTCCATTTCTTTCCATATGAGTGAGATTGAACATTCTTTTTATCATGTTTATTGATCATTTATAATAATTTTGTGAGTTATCTATTCATGCTCTTGACCTTTTTTAAAGAGACGGTAGAAAAAAGACATTAAACTGTCCATTTTAAATATATTTTTCATTTTGTCATTTATCTTTCATTTGGTCAAGCTTTTTTAACAGAGAAAATTTTAATTTTAATGTAATCTATAAATTTTTCCTAAAAAGTGATATCTTACTATGGTTTGAAAAATATTTGAGTGCCATAAAATGTCATAGTTTATGTGCAGATGGATCCATTTAATAAACATTTTTCGTTACAAATTAGAAGTAAAATTTATATTTTAAACTTAATTAAAATGAATTTAATTAAAATAAATTAGAAGGTGATTTCACGGGATTTGCAGAGTCTTTGCAAGCTAACATAGGCCTGAGGCACTAACACCATAGTAGCTACTGCTCACTGCATACATGCTGTGTGCCACAGCAATGTGCTAGGTCTTTTATGTATAATAGTCCTCAAACTGAACTTCAAGCTAGATTGTATTATCCACTTTTCATAGATGAGTAGTGAGGCCTGAAGAAGTAAAATAATTTGCCCAGGGTCACAGAGCTAATTGATGGATTGGAATTTTAACTCAACTCTGCCTAACTCCAAAATATGTAATATACTTTTTCTACAAAGCTCTGCTTTTTGAAGCTTCAAATAAATTAAATTTGTTCTAAAAGTTAACGTTACTTTTACTAGAACTTGACAATATGAGCCTAGTGAGACTGCTCTTGGTTCCCGAAAGCACAGTAGATAATAATGAAAAACATGTAAATTGGCTGAAAGTAAAGTCTCCACTGTCTAGGGCAGTGGTTTTCAAAGGGTGGTTCTCAGCTGGGTGAGGAGTTTGAGACCAGCCTGGCCAACATGGTGAAACCCCGTCTCTACTAAAAATACAAAAATTAGCCGGTGTGGTGGCAGGCTGTTGTTATCCCAGCTACTTAGGAGACTGAGGCAGGAGCATCACTTGAACCTTGGAGGAGGAGGTTGTAGTGAGCTGAGATCACACCACTGCACTCCAGCCTGGGTGACAGTGAGACTCCATCTCAAAAAAACAAAACAAAACAAAAAGCAAAAAATGTGGTTCTTAGACCACCAGCATGAGCATCACTTGGGAATTTGCTCAAAATACGAATTCTCAGGCTCTACCCAGATCTGTAGTTTTCTGATTATGCATGATCAGAAAGTCTGGAGTCTAGGCCCAGCAATCTGCTTTATAATACCTCCAGTCGATTACAATATATGTTACAATTTGTGAACTACTGGTCTGGGGATATTATTTCCTAACTAGTGTTTTATTTCTGCTTCTATTGAGATTTAGCTGGAGTCTAAATCCTTGAGTGCAAAATTAGCATTATTGCATAGTGGCAAGGACATGGAGTCACACAGGAGCTAGTTGAATCCTGGGTTATCAAGAATTTCAGGGCCAGGCATGATGGCTTATGTATGTAATCCCAGCACTTTGGGAGGCCGAGGTGGGTGGATTGTTTGAGGTCAGGAGTTCGAGACCAGCCTGGCCAAAATAGTGAAACCTCATCTCTAGCAGAAATACAAAAATTAGCCGGGCATGGTGGTAGGCACCTGTAGTTCCAGCTACTCCGGAGGCTGAGGCAGGAGACTCACTTGAACCCGGGAGACAGAGATTGCAGTGAGCCAAGATTGCGCCACTGCACTCCAGCCTGGGCACAGAGCGAGACTCTGTCTCAAAAAATAATAATAATAACTTCAGGCAAGTTCACCTCCCTGAGCCACAGTTTCCCATCTTTGAAATGATATAACATCTATCTCCAGATAAGATTTTTTTTAGAATTAAGTAAAATAATATAAAGTGCCTAGTACATTGCCAGGATCCCAGGTGTTTGAGAAATTGCCTCTAGCAATTTTTCTTGTTAGCAAAGAGCGCCCACCTCCATCTGTTCTAAATTCCTCTTGTTTCTTGAATATATTTGCTGTCTTTTGTCTCTGGGGCTTTGCATTAACTGTTTTCTATTGGACATCCAACCTCCTACCTGTGTTTACCTCACTAGCTTTTATACATCCTTTAGATCCCTGCTATAGTTACTCCCCCTGGAGAGGGATTTCCCTAACCCTCACCTGCAGTCTCTGTAGCAGTCTGTATTTCTCTATCACTGCATTTATCACACCACTTTGGAATCATCTGTCTCCTATATAAACTTCATTGAGGCAGTGTCTTGTTCACTGCCATATTCCTAGGGACAAGTGAAGTTCCTTGTATATTGTAGGAGCTAAGTGTTGAATGAATGAATGGTGGCTGCCATTATTGCTTCAGCTTCATCCTCCAAGAGCAATCTCCCCATTCTGGTTTATAGTTTCTGTGCTGACTGCTTATGATAATCATAAGTATATATTGTTGAGAACAGTGCCTGTTTTCTCTTTCACTGAAAGCACATACTTTGACCTTGGCTGACACAGTAGTTCACTCAGCTGTTTCCTAACCACTGATCCCTCTGTATCACAGGTATCTCCGGGGAGCTATATGCCTTGATGGATCAAGTTCATCATATGCAGCACTCAAAATGGCAGCATCCTTCAGACCTCACCACGCGGTGAGTGCGATTAGAAGGAGGGGAAGCGGCAGGCCATGGTGGCTCACGCCTGTAATCTTAACACTTTGGGAGGCCAAGGCAGGCGGATGAGTGGAGATCAGGAGTTTGAGACCAGCCTGACCAACATGGAAAAACCCCGTCTCTACTAAAAATACAAAATTAGCCGGGCGTGGTGGCACATGCCTATAATCCCAGCCACTCAGGAAGCTGAGGCAGGAGAATCACTTGAACCTGGGAGATGGAGGTTGCTGTGAGCCGAGATCGTGCCATTGCACTCCAGCGTGGGCAACAAGAAGGAAACTTTGTCTCAAAAAAAAAAAAGGAGGAAAAGAATAGAATGGCTGGGCATGGTAGCTCACACCTATAATTTCAGCACTTTGGGAGGCCAAGGTGGGTAGGTCACTTGAAGTCAGGAGTTTGAGAGCAGCCTGGCCAACATGGCGAAAACTCCATATCTACTTAAAATGCAAAAATCAGCCAGGTGTGGTGGCAAGCATATATAGTACCAGCTACACAGGAGGCTGAGGCAGGAGAATTTCTTGAACCCCAGTGGCAGAGGTTGCAGTGAGCCGAGATGACGCCACTGTACTCCAGCCTGGGTGGCAGAGTGAGACTCCATCTAAAAAAAAAGAAAGGGTGGAATTTGGCTGCAGGAGGAATATAGTGGGGATTAGGCGTCGGAATTGTTTAATTCAAGAGGTGAGGGGGAAAAAAAGCGATGCAGCATAATGGAATAAGAACTGGATTGAGGCTGAGCACAGTAGCTCATGCCTGTGATTCCAGCACTTTGGGAGGCCAAAGTGGGAGGACTGCTTCAGCCCGAGTTCAAGACCAATCTGGCCAACATGGTGAGACCCTTCACTACAAAAAATACAAAAACTTAGCTGGGCGTGGTGGTGTGTGCCTGTAGTCCCTGAGAGTGCCTAAGAGAGGAGGATTGCTTAAAGCCCAGAAGCTTGAGGCTGTGGCAAGCAATGATTGTGCCACTGCACTCCAGCCTGGGCAGGGCAAGACCCTCTCTCAAAAAAAAAAAAAAAAACTTGGACCGAAATTCAGGAACTAATACTAGCTTTGCAACTTGGTGTCAAAGGAATGACCTTTCTAATTCTGAAATCTTCTGGAATTTTTTTTTAAGACTCAGATTTAATATTACAGTCTTCTGGATTCTTGTTGCAGTGTGGTGGTACCAATTTATTTAGTTATTTGGATTCAGCTACTCAAAAACCTTGGAATCATCCTTTACTCTTTTCTCTCTCACCCCATATTCAATCCCATAGGCTCTGCATATACAGTTGTCCTTGGTATTCATGAGGGATCAGTTCCAGGACACTCTTTGGATAGCAAAATCCACAGATGCCACGTTCCTTATATAAAATGCCATAATATTTGCATAACCTGTGCACATCCTTCCATGTACTTTTAATCATCTCTAGATTACTTATGATACCTAATACAGTATAAATGCTATGCAAATAGTTATACTGTATTGTTTAGGAAATAATGACAAGGAAAGTGGACATGTTCAGTATAGATAGAACCATCCATTTTTTTTTCTTTGAATATTTTCAACCTATAGTTGGTTAAATCCATGGATGCGGAACCCACAGATGTGGAGGGTCAGCTGTATATCCAAAGCCTAACTATTTCTCACCATTTCACCTGGATTGTTGCAGTCTCCTAAATGTCCTCCCTGCTTCTCCCCTTGCCAATGCACTGTTCACAACTCAGCAGCCAAGTCGATTCTTTTAAAGCATAAGTCAGATTTGCTCAGTGTTTTCCAGTGGCTTCCCATCTCACATCTTCCCATTCTCATAATCCCCTACAAAGGCCTGTATGCTTTGTCCTGTGCTCACCAACTTCATTTAATACTCTTCCCTTGCTTCAGGGTCTTTACACTCCATGTTCCCTCCGTAGTTGTCAAAATTGTAGCATTTCTCAGAAGGAAAGGCAGTGTAGTGTAATTGTTATTAGATAAATTCTGGAGTGAGATGTGAGTTTAAATCCAGGATCTTCTACTTAACTCTGCTGTATAACCTTGGGTAAGTTACTAACCTGAGGTTTAATTTCCTTAACCTATGCAAGGAGTTAATGAAAATACTGGTAGGATTGTTGCAGTATCAAGTGAGGAGAGATATTTAAAGAATTCAGCAAATACTTGCATATAGGGCTAGATAAATGTCAGGTACTGTTACAATTATTTTCAACCCTGGCTACTACTCATAATCACCTGTGGAGATAGCTAAAAATACAGATGTTTGGATCCTGATTCCGGGCATTCTAAGTCATTAAGTCTGGGAAGAGGTAGAGGTCAAGAATCCGTATCTGTATTTGTTTTTGGTTTTGTTTTGTTTTTTTATTTTAGAATCCGTATCTTTAGAAAGCTTCCTAGATTGTTACTAGGAGCATTTTCAGAGTTGAAAGTGGGATCAAATTATCTCAGAGCATCTTGCCCAGAACCCCAGCCAACACATAACTAAAAGAGACTCTTAAGAAACTTTACTTTGAGTCTGTGCTGTTAATTTTTCAGTCTCAAAACTTGCAATGTGATACTCACATGATGACCTACCTCTCTGGGAATTTATTCTAATTTTAACTGCTGTGTCCTGAGCAACCTTGAGCTGTGTCAGACAATGAGGTACAGTTCTGATGGAAACAATGAAATATAGATCCTATCCTAAATTCTTCCAGGAAGAAAATGGTTTTTTTTCTACTTAAACATTATTCTTCATTAGTTTTCCTTAGAATACTGTGTATATGGCATATCACCTGAATTAGGTGGCTTTGGGAGTTGGAAAGAAATAGCACTTATGCTGTGGTGTTCATATAAATAAAATAGTATAAAAATAAATAAGTATAAAATTTCTAAAATTGTGAGAATTGAAATATAAAATTAATATCTAATTTCCAAAAGTAAAGATTTTCCTTAAAATTGTTGTGCTGGCCTTTTTTTGTATACAAATAGCCATTCCAGTTGAAATATCTTTCCTGTTTGTATTCTCCCTCTCTTGATAGAAACTATGCCCGCCGACAGAAACATCTGCAAAGATACAGTCTGACTCAGTGGGTTGACAGGAACATGCGAAGCCACCATCGGTTCCAACGTCTCCCAGACTTCTCGTACAGTTGATTTGTCTCAACCCATCAGCAATGAAGGTCCCTATCCAGGGTCCTGCTTGGAGCAGCATTTCATGTTCTTTTGCTGTTTTGTGCTTTGCAGATTTTGAATTTTATTTTTCACAAGATTTTTATTTAAAAAACTCGTCACCTTTTGGAAATGCCCATTGCTGACTTGAATTTTTTTGTATGAAGTCCCTCCTGATTTTGTGTGTGTGTGTGTGTGTGTGTGTGTGTGTGTGTGTGTGTGTGTGTGTGTGTCTGTGTGTTTAAGCAAGCGTTTGGTTGGTGTAGTTTTTTGTTTTTTAATTTAAATTGAAGGTAGCTGCCTCCTGAAAGCCAGCATTAAGCCAAAACACCCAGGCTCAAGCAAAAGACTCACCTCTCTGCAGAGGCAAAGTCTACTTCTGGTACCTCAAAGAAATCATTGTTCAATCTCCCATAAGGAAGAGATTCTTTACTAGGCTGTGAGCCAGTATTGGTTGACTTGTAAATGGATATAAGTTACTTTTAACAACCGCTCTTACTTTTTTATTTGAATCCTCTGAATACCTGTCAGTATTTTAAAGTTGGCAATCCAGGACATTATAAGTAGGACGGAGCAGGAGAAAAATCCCTTTTGAAATGACAAGTTAAAATAGTAAACCCTCTTCTCTCGTTTCTGTATGTACTAGCTGCCTTGATTTTTTTTGTTGTTGGGGGGGGATTTTTTTCATTCTTTATTAAACTTATTTTGCACAATAGTGTTTACAAATCTTATACATCTTTGACAGAAGACTTAATGACTAATACCTTGTAGTCTTGAGACTATTTGTCTCCTTTGCCCTTCTTAAAGGATTTTCCTTTTTCTTTTTACCCCCCAGTGACCACTCTGCTTGTTAGGATTCTAGTGGTAGTATTCTTGTATCCTGTTAGACATGGATATGCCTCTTCAGGATGGCCTTCTTGCTTTCTTTATTGAAGAGCTGCCCACCCAGAGTCTTGACTCTAGGGTAAGCCAGTGCTATTGTGGTATCAGTCAGTATTTAGTTTTATCTGCTAAACTTCAGCTTTAAGTATGAGTGTTAGTTACAGAGCCTCCATTCTCTGGGAGAGTGTGGAACGGCACTCTTTGTCTCCATTATCAGTTAAGAAGAGGTATCTTTAGACCCTGGATGTTACCATCTCATTTGGTCAAGCCCCCGATAGCTAGTTTCACGTAACTGCTAAAGTACATGTAATATAGTTGTGACTAAGCCTATACACAAAAGCATTATCTGATCATAAGGTTTGGTATTCTAACCAAAGTTGACAGAGTATGCATCTGTCTTTTTTTTTTTTTTTTTTTTTGAGACAGAGTTTTACTATTGTCACCCAGCTAGAGTGCAATGGTGCAATCTCGACTCACTGCAACCTCTGCCTCCTGGGTTCAAGCGATTCTCCTGCCTCAGCCTCCCAAGTAGCTGGGATTACAGGTACCTGCCACCACGCCTAGCTAGTTTTTGTATTTTTAGAAGAGACGGGGTTTCATCATGTTGGCCAGGCTGGTCTCAAACTCCTGACCTCAGGTGATCCACCCGCCTCGGCCTCCCAAAGTGCTGGGATTACCGGCGTGAGCCACCACACTCAGCTGCATCTGTCTTAATGGATGTCTTAGGAATTGGTTATTTTCTCTTTACAGATAGCTCTAGACATCATTTTGGGAAGTTTTTGCAGTCTGGCATTTGTGCTATTGTTCTCTGTGAAGGTTGTTCATAGATGCTGTAGCCTCTGGTTTTGTGATTTCATCAATCCCATCTTTGTATGTGAGTAACGCATTCAAAACATCATACCTCACTTTAGAAACTGACTTGGGAAAAGCTTGGTCATTTAAGCCAACAATAAATTTGGGTGAATGTCCCTAAGTGTTTACTGTTTTTATCCAGTCGAGGATTTGCTTTTCCTTGAACATTTGATTTAAATTCTGGGGCCAAAATGCAAAGAAGTTATCTTCAAAGGCAGTAGTCAAAATCTGTTATTTTAGTTAGCCTGCTTGGCATTTACTACATCGGTCACTTCTCCAGGTTGCCCTAAATTAACTTGGTGGAGTGAGACATGGCAAACATCTACCTTTGGGACCATAGCATAGTTAAAATTAAATGTAGTTGGAATAGCTAGCACTGCAGCTGTCTAGTTTCCTTCAGAAAACCCAAGGAGTGAAGGGATAGCATTTTGCTTGGGCAAAAATCTAAGACATGTTCTTGCCCTCCTGGTACATGGGGTTTTAAGACTGAATGTGTAATAGGAGCACTGCTTTTGCCAAATCAAATGAGTGACAGGTTAACTAGAAAATGTGACAATCACATTTCCTCTTAGCTCAAATAATTCTGTTTTTCCAAAGCTTTAGCAGCTTAATTAAATCTGTTGGACTGGGGGAGGAGAGAGCTATTCTCTAGTGGTTAACATGGTATTCTTTAAGAAGAAAAAACAAAGCCAAAGAAAACTCATTATCTGGCATGTTCGCCTTAAAGATGGTAGCGGGTAGAATCTGGAGTTTTAATCTCTTTTCAAAGCTGCATATCTCTTATATTTGGTGTTGGCCTCTAAGTCTAGTATTTCAGATGGAATTCTTGCTGTATTTTTTTTAAGTAAGTATTATGTGCATTTAACTGCTTTCTTCATCGATGACATTCCCACACATGGGTCTTGACAAAGCAGAGTAAAAATATGCTGTTTACATTGTTTACTTCTAAGTAAGGAACCTGAAATAACCTGTAGTTTCTAATGCAGGCCCTGATTTACTTGCGTTGTCAGTTTCAATTATGAAACTAAAGTTTGGTGCCTCCTCTTTATCATGTTTTTTTCCCTTGTAGCAGTTGTGTTTAATGTCATTAAAAAGAAATAAAAGTTCTTGTCAGTGACTTATGTACTGTGGCGGTCTGTCGTAGGCTTCGATGGAGGGTTATTTGCCTTCTTCCTTTGCGTAGGTAGGTTAGTGGGGTGGGGAGGGGGGCGGCAGTTAGTAGAATGTGGTACTGGGAAGGCGAGGGTGCTTGCTCCCTATTCTTTTGAAGGTAAATTACAGTGTTGAGAAAGGTGTTCTAGCAGTTAAGAAATGTTGAAATTGATTGGGATTTGCAGCTACATACGGTGCATGTCAGGAGCCTGACATAGGGAGAACCTGAAATATCATTATGCCTCAGTTTTTGCAGAGGGGGAAGATGGCACAGCCCTGATCAGGCAGGCATTGCCTTTTGTTCCTTCCCATGGCTGTGTGGTTAACCTCCCTGTCTCTGCTTCTTCAGAGCTAGCACTGATAAAGAAGCCATGCTGTCCCAGAGCATTCTCTCTTTAAAGGGGATTTAAGAAACCAGAATCAGTGGTACAGAATCGATGGTTGTTCATAACCCAATTTCTCCAGAAACTGCTGCTCCTAGAAACTGGGTGAAGGTTGGATAAGTGTGGGTAGATGTGGGAGACAGTGTTCCTTAGATCCCTTTTGTGAACCCAGAAGCAAGGAAAAAAGGGAAGACAATAATAACTTGTCACCTATATTAGCCAGTGCCTTAAAAATCTGAGTTCATGCTGAGAAAACAAGTAGCAACATGTTTAGCCCTGCTCTCTGGTCTGCAGTTCACTAAGTTTTTTCTATATATTCTAGACAAAATACAATATTGAGTCCATGCAAAAGGCTCACTGTAAGTTTGCTAAATATTCAGCAACTTAATATTCTCTCAATCTGAGGTACTCTCCTTAACCTATGCATATCTGTTTTGTTCCTGTCAGGTGTAGATAGGATCTTTTGTTCATTTTACATTATGGAAAAGTGAAGAGGAAAAGGAGAAATGGACTTTTTCCAAGAGGAATCGGGTCATTCTCTAATTAGCCTATTTTGAGCTTTTATAGGAAGAAAAAAGCCAATCACTTAAAGCTAAAAAGTGGAGTTTCCTGCTTCTCTTAGTATTGTTCTGCTTTTCTAAGAGAAAACAATTATTCCTAAGCTGATTGTAGGGTATGCTTGCTTTGTATGCCAGAGCACCTGTCAGGAAAAAAAAAAATTCCACTTGTCACAGGAAGTATCAGCTGGTCATTGGTGGAATTCCTAAGTGAACAAGCTCCTGCCTTGTCCTTCCTCCACACCTGTCCTCCCCCATGACAACTGGGACATGCCATAGACAGAAAATTTGGCCCTCCCCAGCACCATTGAGAAAGGGGTGGAATATAATATTTTGGATAACCTTTAAAGTAGTTTAAGTGATAGTCCTGAAGTGTATCACTAAGGAACTATTTGTTTTGAGACAGAGTCTTGCTCTATTGCCCAGGCTGGAGAGCAATGGCGCGATCTCAGCTCACTGCCTCCTGAGTCCAAGCAATTCTCGTGTCTCAGACTCCTGAGTAGCTGGGATTACAAGTGTGCACCAACATGCCCAGCTAATATTTTATTTTTAGTAGAGACGGTTTCACCATGTTGGCCAGGCTGGTCTTGAACTCCTGGCCTCAAGTGATATGCCCAAAGTGCTGAGATTACAGGTGTAAGCCACCGCACCTGGCCAGGAACTACTTATACAAAGATCTCCTTCAACTTAACTTCAAGTCACATTTGAAGGTTTGGAAATACTTTGTACTGATGGAGCTTGATGGAGCTGGAGCTGGGCAAGGGAGGGAGGTGAGCAGGGTGTCCCATTTATAGAAGCAGTTTTTTCTTGGAGGCTACTTCATAAAAGCAAATTCCAGTAACCATCAAATAGGTTTAAAGAGAGTCAAATAAATCTAAAGCATCATGTTAACGGGTTGGTGAGATTTTACACATTTTTGTAAGGGGTTTAAACAGAACCCTTAAAAATTGATTATCTCAGGCCCATTCTGAAAAACTAGGGTACAAGAGTAGGAGGAGGAAAGGACTTCTGCCCATAGAAACACTCACCAGTCTTGTCTTCCTCCCCTGAGACCCTGGGGTTTCCCTCACACTCCTAGGAGGATGCACCTTGGCTTCCTTCTATTGTAGGAAGTAGGTGGAATCCGGGAATCTTCTAAATTCTCTGTTTTTGGCAGATAAGGACAGCAAGACCTAACCTCAGAGAATTAACTTGCCTGAGTTGTTAGGTGATTACAAGGCAGGGTCTCCTGCCTCTGAGACCAACATTTCTCCCACAGGCCTGATGTAGTCTGCAAGTAAGGTCTCCTGGTCTCAAAGACCTGCCTGTGCCTTTCCGCAGCTATGAGAAATGTCTGTGGATCTATGTGATGGTGAAGGGATCCCATCCCAAGTCTAGCTGTGTGGGGTTCGACTTTGCAACTACAGTGGATTCAGGGAAGGCTCAATTGTTATACAATTGGGGGTTTAGGGAGGTAATTAAAGGGAATAGAGTTTTATCTAAGCCAAGAGTGTTTGCTCCTTTTCTCTCATACCCTTTATGATGTACTACAGGCACAGATTAAGTTGAAGACAAGAAACCTCCATTAGGAGAGCTCCCTGAGCCCCAATGACAGTTATAGTATACCTAGTGCTAACTTGTGGGCTTCTCCATCATTTGGCACTAGATGGGCACAGAGGGATTAGGAAGTACCTCTCTGAGGTTTGGCTTAGAGTTTGGTGTGCTAATCAGTTCCCTACTTTGCTGTGCAGCCTCTAAGACCTTCTTTCCCTCTGCTTTCAGAACCTTCTAGAACAGCCAGCTTTAAGCCCTGCTCACCTGACGTTTTCTCTCCAAGCTCTTCCTGGCTCTGGACAGGAATGTTTGAGGTGCCCCATTTACTGGTTTTTGCTCATTGGCTAATGTCATCATTACTCTTTCAGCCTGCTTTTGGGATCATAATGGTGTTCCTTTAACAGCCTAGAACAGCACGCTGTGAATACTGAGCTGCAGAAAGCAGCTTTTGCAGTTTCTCTTCACTTCTTTCCTTACCCTGGGGAGAAACAAGAATTGCATTCGTTTGGCCAGGAAAAGCACCCAGCCCTGCATTCAGAGGGGAAAACCCTTTGTTTTAAAAACCGAGCCTGCATACCTAGCCAGTGAGGCAGCCCAAGCTTGGTTTGAGGGAGCCTCAGTACTAGGATGATGGAGCAGCTATTTTCTTCTCCTACACGTGCACCCCCATCTGTTTGAGATTTCCCTTCCAACTCCAGCTTGGCTGGCAGGCATGTCCCTAAGAAGCTGCAGGCCAAAATGGAGAGAGAGAACTGACTTCCTCCTCCACACATCCTGACTTGCTGCCAATTGCCAGAAAAAGAGGGCAACATTTGGGCATTTACCAGAAGACAAGGATGTGCCTTTTCATTTGTCTTTTTATTTTACATTTAAAAAGTGGTTATTGCTCTAAGTGGATCAGAGGTAAGGACCTCTCCCCTAAGGAGCCTTGGCCTTGCAGCCCCATTCAGCAGGGATGGAAGTCACAAGACAATGAGTGGAGCCTTATGCCCTCCTATGAGGAAGCCCTTAGTATTGCTGACATCTGCCCTTTATCCTGTCTCTCCTCCCCAGTGCTGCCACACTTGGCCAAAGCAGAGTAGTGGCAGACCCAGCCTTGAGAGCTCTTGTAGACCAGAAGGAAGGGGTGGTCATTGGGTGATGGCTTCTGGCTCTCTGGCTTGGGGACCAATGCTCTTATCATTCATTTCAACAAATATTTACTTGAGTACCAGGTTTGTGCTAGGTGTGGTTCTCCCACACCCATCCTTGGCCACCAATGGAAGATGCAGAGATCCACCTCTGCCCATGCAGGCATCTAGCAGCCATAACTCGTCAGTCTTAGGGAAGAGTCTACCTTCCCTCATCAAGCACCATTTTTTTAAAACCAGAAAGGGGCAGTGGAGAGAGAGACCTGTCACCTCACACCACTCAGGCTCTAAGGAAGGACATGAGGACCCTGGGTAACTTTCATAGAACTCTGGATGAGATGGCAAGATATGAAGACCCCAGAGACCAGTGGTGATAGCCAGGGCTGCTCTGCCTGTCCATGGTGAATGGCTCAGGCCTGCCTTCCAGCAGCTTCCACTCCAGAAGGGGTGTTTTAGTAATCCCCAAAATGCCAGATGTGATGTGACTTTTCAGTTGTCCAAGCTAGCATTTCTGAAACTCCAAGAGATACTTCTTAAATAAATTGGACTAGTACTTTCCAGGTCTTCCTAAGACCCCAAACTGATGATCTTATAGTCATAAGGGTCAAAGAAGATAGAGGATGCAGGCCACCAGCTCAGTCCTCAGGGCAGTCTCTGCCCTCTAGAGTGCAGCCCTCTGATTTTCGTTTTCCAAAAGAGACAAACCAGGTAACATCTTACACACTTGCAAAGGTGTGCATCACACCAAAAATATGTTCTTGATGGCTGGATCCAGAAAAGGCTTGATGGCAGCCATGATCCTGCATGGCAGGCAGCCCCACAGCTTCTCTGAAGTTCCTTGGTCTGAAAGACACAGCTTGAGTCAGTCCTTGTGCTTGTCATCTCCCAGGGCTTTGTGCATTTTCTCAAAGAGGAAGCCAGTCCAGGAGAGGCAAGGAGGCAGAAGGCTGTGTCTCATGCAGCTTTGCCTTTTCCAGAATGGGGCCAGGCCTTTTAGTTTTGTGGCTTATTTTTATTTTTTTGCAGAATTTGGGTTTGTAGTTCAGCCTCCTTCATCTGACTAGGGCAAGGAGAAGAGAGAACTGTACAGCTAGCTGTGCCTCCTCCCCTCTGCTGCAGTTATCCTTCTCCCTGTGCCCATGGGCCTGGGGACCAGCTGAGAAGAAAAATGGAATCCTTCTCCCTGCAGACAGGCAGTCACGCTTCAGTGATGTTCACTGAGGGCTTGTTTGGAAACAGGAGGAAAAAAATGAGAGAAGTGGCCAGGACTAATTGAATAGACTTCTTGCAAGGCTGGAAACAGAGGACAGAAGAAGGAAGGGAGGAGCAGCAGGGCTGCAGCCTAAATAAGCAGGCTCTTGTCCCTTGTGGAAAGAAAAGAGAAGCCCTGCCTGGATGTCTTATCTTTCTGCCTTTTCAAACCCAGCCTTCAGCCTCCCTCAACTGAATGGCCAAGACTGGGTCCTGGGCCCATGGCGCCTGGCACCCAGTCTACCCCCAGCAGTCATCCCTCTGAGTGCAGCCTCGGCCACTGACATTGTTGAGATGCTTCTGGAGATGGGGGTTAATAAGAGGCTTCAGGAAAGTGCGCCAGAGAGAGGACAGTAAGCCAGAGGGTACAAGGAGATGGAGGGAAGAGGAGATGTAGAGAGGGCCAGATGTTGTTGGATAGTCATCGTCAAAACCATGAGATCCTCTCACATTCTCTACTGTCTGTCTTCTTAGCTGCTCAGGGCAAGCACTGAAAAGGTTTTCATATCTGTTTTACAGAAGAGGAAATGAAGGTACAAAGGTAAAGCACCTGCGCGAGGTCACAAGGCATAGCAGGAGCAGGAATGAGCCAGAGTACCCCACTCCTGTTGTCCCGCACCAACCAAGAATTCTGCCCTCCCCACTCACTGCTTTTTTTTTTTCCAAACCACCACTGGCCCCTGGCACCCTGCAAAAGGAGAAGATCCAAAATCAACTTGCAGTGTCCCTGTGTCACACAGGCAGCAGCCAAGTCTGGCTCTGCCCAGCTGTAGCTATGCCAGGCCCTGAGCTGACCCCCTCTGCAGTCCAGGGATTACCAGGGCACGAGGCACAGGGTGGCCCACCCAGGCCCAGGTCTTGCCCTCACCTTGCTCCGGAGAAGCCCCCCGCCCTGGTGCTCTGGTGTGCTGGTTTCTGATGCACTCTTGGTTTTTTCCTTGTTGTTATTGGGTTCATTGTCCTTGATAATGTCATACTGGCGGCAGAAGAGGGCAATGACACCTGAGGGGCACAAGTGAGCAGTCAGAGGCCAGGGCCTGGGTTCTTGCCTCCCCTGCTTCATTCCCACTAGCGCTTGACAATGGTCTCTCCAGACTATGCCTCATCTGCACTACCGCAGCAGCCTCCCTCTGCCCTCTGGCTCCTGTTTTCACCTGTGCCCTCACCAGCCATCCCTTTCACTGCTGCTAGGCTGATCTTCATATAACATGTGTCTGATCATATCTCCTCCCCTCCTTTCCTTTAAACCTCTGACAGCAGCCAGGCGCAGTGGCTCACACCTGTAATCCCAGCACTTTGGGAGGCCGAGGTGGGCGGATCATGAGGTCAGGAAATTGAGACCATCCTGGCCAACATGGTGAAACCCCATCTCTACTAAAAATACAAAAATTAGCTGGGCGTGGTGGTACACCCCTGTAGTCCCAGCTACTTGGGAGGCTGAGGCAGGAGAATCGCTTGAACCCATAAGGCAGAGGTTGCAGTGAGCTGAGATCGCACCAATGCACTCCAGCCTGGGTGACAGAGCTAGGCTCCATCTCAAAAAAAAAAAAAAAAAAAAAAAACCCTCTGACAGCTCCCGTTTTTCTTGAGGGGAAAATAGAAACAATAATAGCATTTGCTGAGCTTGTGCCAGGCCCTGTGCTTGCACTGACATATTCTATCTCACTTAATCCTCACAACTATGAGGGTACCTATTATTATCATTCCCAGGGTACAAGTGAGGACACTGATGCAGAGCTAGTTTAACTGACTTAACTCAAGGTCACACGGTGGTGGAACTAGGACATGAACTCCAGGGCCTGCAGTCTGTGAAATGTTTAGTTTTATCAAACTAATAATACATGAACATAATGTTTTTTCAAAGTCAGACAGTATTAAGGCAGCCAACTCCAGTCCTTCTAGGTGTTTTCCCAATTTTACCTCTATATTTAGAATATTATTTCTTGATCTATTTTAGAAATCTGTTGACTTCCAACTATGGTAGATAAAGCATAACAACTCCCCCTACCTCCCTCCCTATTATCCTAATAAAATTACATCACAATTTTGGGTTAATTTGCTATGTTTATATTGTTATGATTATATAAATACTGTCTGTGCCAAATCTAATAACGCATCATAAGCAAACCTCCTCTTTTGTACAATCCTTTGTTTTTCTCTCATTTTTCCAATTGCCTGTTTTTCTGTATGCCTAAGGAACATTTTTTTCCAAATGCTTTACAATATAGCCTGCCTTTCTCAACCACCATGCTCACAAAGCTTCAGCATGGTATTCAAATCTCTCAAAAGATTCCCGTCTACAGCCTCACCATACTTTACTCCCCCATGTTTTACCTTCTCTCTTGGATTGCAGCTGCCCTGAACCAGACTGAGCTTACTTTATTTCTTGAACACACCAAGCCCTGAACACTCTTCCTCTTTTGGCTGCCTGGTGAACTCCTATTTATCCTTCAAAGCTCAATTCCCATGTTACCTCCTCTCTGTGTTTTTCCTGATTTCTAACTCACAGTTATTCCCTCTCCTCTGCTCTCCTATGTGGTACTACCATAGCACTCATTACATTGGATTATAGTTAAGTTCAGCCCAAGAAAATGAAAAAGAAAAATAAAAAAAAAAAAGGAAAAAGTAAACAAAAAGAAAAAAAAAAATAGCTCAGGCCTGGCTTTTCCCAGACAGTTCTTTGCAAGCACAGGGATCTTCTTAGTCATGATTGTGGCACTACCATTTGGACTGTGATTGTTCAGTGCATGCTGGTTGAACTGAGTACAAAGATGAATGAAACTTGGCCTTTACCAGCCTGGGGGTCGGGGAGGCACCCAAGCCTGAGCATCCTCTGTTGTGAGGCCCAGACCCACTGTCTCATAAGTAAGAAGGGGAAACCTGGGGAGGGCCATGCAGGAGGGGAAAGAAGAAACTGAGGCCTTAAGTGGGGTCCAGTGACCTGGCTCTCAGTCTTCAGTGAGTTGAAGAGCAAGACCCCATCTCTACAAAAAATAAAAAATTAGCCAGGCATGGTGGCACATGTCTGTAGTCCCAGCTACTCAGGAGGCTAAGGCATGAGGATCACTAGAGCCCAGGAGGTCAGGGCTGCAGGGAGCTGTGATTGCACCACTGCATTACAGCCTGAGCGACAGAGGGAGACCCTGTCTCAAAACAGCAACAATAGCAACGACAACAACTTGGTCTTCATTCTCAGAGAGCTCACAGACCCCGGGTAAAGGGAAGAGACATGAGCCCAGCTAACTTACATAAGGGCTAAAGAGAGGAGTAAACAGTATTCAGTGGGCATGTGGAGGCAGGAGGGCCGTTCTAATGGATGGATTGAGGGAGTTTTCATGGTGGCTGTCTCCAAGCTGGGTCTAGAAGAGTGATGAGGTTAGGAGAATGTCCCAAGTCCAGGCAGTGACTTCCCCTGAGCTTCCCAGGCCTAGACCCCTGGAGGCACAGCACCCCAGGAGAGGAAGAAAGGCTGTGGCCATGGCCAGCGGTAAAAAGCCTGTGGAAGTATCCAGCCCCAGGAAGTTGAACCTCTTCTGAGGGAGGGCAAAGGCAAGTATTCATTGAATCCTATAAGGCAGCTAACAATATGCTGTTTTTTTGGTGAACCATGAGTTTGAGAAGGGGTCAGATCTGGTTCCCAGAACTGTTGTTGGCAGGACTTGGAGACTTTTCACCTTAGAGATGTCCAAACCCCTTACCCTTTGTTTTCAAGAGAGAAGGGCCTGGCCAGAGTCCTCCATTTCCCAGAGGCTGAAGGAAGCAGAAGGGCTCGGAGGCCAGACTCACCTGCCCACATGAACAGGACCACGACGATGATCAGCACCTCGCCTGTCCGCAGCTGTTGGTTCCTCCCCATCTCTTTCATGGTGACCTCATCTGTGGGGAGAGAGACACTAGGTCCAGCGCTCCTTTCCTCCCTCAGCCCCTCTGCTAGGGCCAAGCCCAAGACAATAGTGCTGATTTCTACAGGCCCCCACACATCTAACATACATTCGAGAATGCACTGATGGCTACTTGAGGTGGCAGTGATAGGACCAAGTCTAAAGGGAGTTTATATGCCCAGAGTCTTGTGGGGGACTAGAGTGAACCCTCTCTCTCAGGTACTGCTTTACTTGCCAGCGGGGGGTATGAGGGAGGAGACAGAGCTTTCCTCAATCCACCCACTGGCCTGGTCCTGACCACCCCTCACCCCACCCTGTTCCTCCTAACAGTGCCCCGGGCCTGCCTTTGTTCTTGGAGGCCATCTTCTCAGCCTCTCGAGGGGTCTTGAAGAGCACAGGCTCACTGGCTGGGCTCTGGCCCTGAATGGAGATGGCCTGCACGTGCACAATGTACTCCGTATCCTCCTCCAGGTCCCAGAGGGCACATGAGCGGGTGGTGGTGTTCACTTCCTGGATGAAGCGCAGCATCCGCACATCCTTCTTCTGCAGACAAGTGCCAGCCGCTGCTGTCAACACTCAGTTACCAGCCCCGCTCCTGCCCACCTCCCAATGGTGACAAAGCCTCTACATACACAATCTTCATCATTCCATCACCTCCCCTATCATTATCTCCATTTTACAGGGAAGGGAACAGGTTCAGAGAGGTTAGAGAACTTGCCCAAGGCCACACGTCTAGTAAGCATTGGAGCCAGGTCCTAAACGCAGATGTCTCTGAGATCAAAACCATGCTCTTAATTTCTATGTTCCATTTGAAAGTTCCCAAACCTTCTCTCACTGACTGATTCTCTTCTGGGGCCCCAATTTTCAGACATATGTATAAATTGCTGCTTGTCTCCCTTGCCCCAAGTTCCTATTTCCTTTCTATCTCTCCATCACCACCACCGCCACACTCCTACCCCCATCCACCACTACTAGCTTGATGTGTCCTTCCCTCCTGGGGACAGTGGAGCATTACCTGCTGGGAGATGGCAAATCCGATGACAACCTCATCCTCCAAAACATCCCAGCTCACCACTGCAGAGTTGGCCTTGAGGTGCCTGACGGTGACGTTCACTGGGGCTGAGGGACTGTCTGGGGGACGGGGGGCACCCAAGCCTGAGCATCCCCTGTTGTGAGGCCCAGACCTATGGTCTCATAAGAAGGGGAAACCTGAGGAAGGCCATGCAGGAGGGGAAGGAAGAAACTGAGGTCTCAAGTGGGGTCCAGTGACATGGCTCTCAGTCTTCGGTGAGTTGAAGAGCTGGGCCCAAGAGGCGCCAGGCTCCTCATGACTAGGAGGGAAGCCCCTACTGGCCACAGGCCGGCCCCACCAGGAGTCCAAGGCTCAAAGTGATGGGCCTAGGCCAGGGCCTGATCTAAGGGATGGGCAGTTAGAGCTGTGGAGACAGTTATGGAGGGGACATAGGTGGACAGAAACTGAAGGTTAGCTGATGAAAAGCAGTCAAAAGGACTCCCAGTCCAATGCTCTTTTGACAGTAATGCACTGTCCAATGAGCGACCTTGGGCAAAGGAGAAAGACCCAGAAATCGAGACATGTCAGGCAGGGGTGAGCCCTGGGAGTGAGGAGCAACAGAAGTACCCCCAGAATTGTGGTGACACAAGCAGAGTGAAGCCTGGAGGAGTCTGTGTGAGCCTCTTCTCCATGCTCTTCCAGCCCCAAGAGGCAGGTGGGGAGGTGGCAGGGGAAGATGGGGTCACTCAGAGCAGGGCCCCTCCATGGGGAGTGGAGAGGAGAGAACAAGGTGGGGGAAGAGGATGAACGAAGAATTACTCCAGAAGGGACAGGAGGGAAGTGGGGGTGAGAGTGACGGGGATAGTGAGGGTCAGTGAGGAACACCGTCCAGGAGAGGGGCAATGCAGTCGCACAAGCCTCTGTATCTTCCAAGGGGCAGGTGCAGCACGCGGCAAAGTTGGGCCTGAGCAGTGTCCCCTGCCACACAGAGAGTGAACCTGAGGCCCAGGGAGCTGGGCCTGGGACCTGAGGGAAACAGAGCCAGACATGGAGAGGAAGGTGGAGAGAGACAGGACACAGACAGGTGGCGGCAGACAGAACCAGAGGACAGAGAAGTGGGGCATCTGAGAAAGACAGATGCGAGAGAGCGCACCCCGAACCACGGAGGGAGAGATGGCTAGCGGGAGAGATGAGCCAGGCAGCGGCAGCCAGGAGGGGCAGAGACAGAGCGGCAGGAGAGGCCGGGCAAGGACGGGCCAGCCCCATGGGGCGGGCCAGCCCCATGGGGCAGGCCAGACGCTGCACCAGCTCAGGGGTGCCGGGGCCCATCCCACACCCTGCGCTGTGCCCTCAGGTGCCAGTCCCCATCCCCTTCACACCTGCTCCTGCACAGCGGGACCCCATCTGCCCCCGCAGAGTTGGCCTGCAGGGCTTTGAGAGGTCTTGGGGACACGGAGAGAGGCCCAAGGTGGGGGTATTGGTGTCCTCAGCTGCTCCCTGGGCCAAAGAAGGGAGCTAGGGAAGCTGAGGCAAAGACCTGGGGTTAGGGGAATGGGATTAGGGGACTGGGGACCATAAGACCCTAGAAATCCCGGGCCTGAGGTGACAGGGGAGGTTTGGAAACTGAAGGACAGGTCTGGGGGTCAAGGAGGTAGGGAAGAGGCTGGGGGTTGGGTTAGGGGAGCAGTGTTTGGGCCGAGACAGGGGGTCCCCAGGGAGCAGGGAAAGGACCAGAGAACTCCCAGGTGGCTGGGCTCAAGAGGAGCCTGCCCCGGCGCCGGCCCCCCGCCCCGGGCCCCCTTACCCGCCTGCACCAGCGCGAAGCAGACGCAGCCCAGCCACAGGCGGAGCGCGGCGCGGGCGCGGGGCGGCCAGGCGCTCGGCGGCCCGGGGTGCATGGTGGCTCCTCCGGCCCGCAGGCCCGGGGCGGCGCAGGGGGACGCAGCTCTGGCGCCTGGTGGCCGCTCGCGCTCCCGCTCCGGCCCTCGGCCCGGCCGCCCCGGCCGCCCCGCGCCGCCCCGCGCCGCCTGCATGTCGGCTCCGCGGACAGCGACTCCCGCGCGGCGGCGGTGGCGGCGGCCGCGTCCACGTCGGGCGCCCTGGGGGCGGGGCGCCCCCGCTGCGGGGAGAGGCGCGGGGGCGGGGTGAGGACCGGAGGGCGCCCCCACTCCCGCCCCCGCTACCTATTCGGTCCGCGGCCGGGGAGGAAGGGGCTTCGCGGACTCGCAGCTCCCACCCTCTCCCCGAGCGGGAATCCAGCGGTGTTCTCCGTGCCCCCGCCGCGGTCACTCTCGCAGCCTCTGTCGCCCGCGCACAGCCCTGACTCGGCCGCCGATTTCTGCCCTTTCCCAGGGGCGAGGGAGGGCAAGTGCCGCGGAGATGCCCGTTTGTGACCCGACCCCTCAGCGCGCCTCCCCTCCCTGGGCCTAGGGGTCCCTCACTCCAAGCTAGACCCGAGGCCTTGCGGCTGGGGCAGATGGGGACAGAGGGGAGAGGTCGCAGTCAGGCTGGGTGAGCAGAGAGCGCTAAGTGGACACTGGGGCTCCGTGTTTCCAGTGGGGCTGGGAAGAGGCTGCTCGGACTCACTGGAGGGTCCAGCTCTGCGACCTCACGCCAGTCCTTTTCCCTCATTTTCACCCCCACAGTGAGGGCAGTAATGAAAGTCTACCAGCGGGCAGAGACTGTGCTGAGCTTTCTTTGCATTATGTGGCTTAATTCGCAGGGCAGCCCTGTAAGGTCACGCTCTGTGCACACTTTGCACAGGAGGAGCCTGCAGCTTGGACGGGCTACTTGACTCATCCAGGGACCCACAGCAGAGCCAGGATTTGAGCACAGGCTAATCTGACTCCCAGAGCTGTGCTTAACTGAACCGTCTCCCCACCCAGAGTGACTTCACCCATCGGAGATTCCTGAGATTCTAGAATTGGCCGGGCCAACTCCGCCCCAGCCAGAAAACTGTCTGCAGCAATCTAAGAGCATCTCTGAGAGGGGGAGTGGCTCCAGCCTCCTCCCTCATCCCAGCCAGAGAAACAAGGTGGAGGAGAGAGGCAGGGACCAGGGCTCAGGGCCTTCTGCCTCAACAAGAGCCCCTGAGCCCCCTCCCACAACTAGCTGAAATTCCATTCGCAGGGCATTCCTTTAGGTCGTAAAGGTTTTCCAGAAGCCCTGGAAGGGCTAATTTTCTTTGGAAAGGGGACACCTTGCAAAGGTCTGCCACAGAACGTCTTCAGGGTCTTCCTCTCCACCCCCCTGGTTTTATATTAAGGAAATGGGGTCTAGCGATGGGAAGAGCTTGGTGCAAATTGGCACAGCGGGTCAAGAGCAGCCATAGACAACCTTCCTCTCCTAATGCCCACCCAGGACTCCTTCGCTGGCCCCTCACTCCTCCTTGGCCACCTTGGAAGGAAGGGGTGAGATGGGAGCGAGCTTAGGGGCTCTTGTTGAGCAGCAGAATTTTCTTGCCCATTCCCTCAGTGCCCCCAGGCCTGCCTCACTCAGCAGAGTGACACTGCCTAGCCCCATCATTTCCTCTGCCACATACCTTGTCTTGGGAGAGCTTCAGCTGGGACCTCGCCCCGTTTGGGAGAGGAGCCCCGGAGCCAGAGCACCTCTCTCTCTTTTCTCTTTGCTCTCTTTCTCTTACTGTCTCCTTATTATCTTCTCTTTCTTTCTCTCCCCGCAGCTGCTGCCTGCCCCACCCCACCCGGCACCGCCCCACCAGCTGCAGCTTAGCCCCTAGGGACCCTCCACCCCCTATCCATCAGACAGGAAGACAACCAGGAGTCCCGCAGGAGCAACTGGAGCCTCTTCAGGCCTCCATCGCAGGAGCCAGCAGGAACGAGAGGGTTCAGTTAGAGGACACAGAATCTTCTCCCATCCCTGCAGGGAAGAAAGGAGGGAGGGTCCTGGTGGGATCTTGGCCTCTAGTCCAGCGCTGGGGAAAGGGGAGCCTCGGCGCCACCTTCTGGCCTCTTTGGGTAAAACCCAGGTAGATGTAGGGCATTGGGAGGGAGGAGATGGCAGTGCCTGAGGGCTTGAGGGAGAAGGCGGCTGAAGGAGGGGGCTTGGAGGACTGCGAGGATTTGGAGAGTTGTGGCTGTAGGGGTGCAGCCTTTCCAGGATTCATGATGCATGGGGTGCGTGAGCCTCAATTCTGGAGAAAGTCCTGGTGCATGGAATCTGGCAGCCAGTGGGAGCTCGGTTTGCAGTGGGAAGAGCTGGGAGCCAGATTTAGAGGAGCCCTGGGTGAGTTTGGAAGGGCTGTCAGAAGCAGCCACTGCAGGCTGGCACGGTAGCTCATGCCTGTAATCCCAGCACTGTGGGAGGCCGAGGTGGGTTGATCACCTGAGATCAGGAGTTTGAGACCTGCCTGGCCAACATGGTGAAACCCCGTCTCTACTAAAAATACAAAAATTAGCTGGCCATAATGGCAGGCACTTATAATCCCAGCTACTTGGGAGGCTGAGGCAGGACAATCACTTGAATCCGGGAGGCAGAGGTTGCAGTGAGCTGAGATCACACCACTGCACTCCAGCCTGGGTGACAGGGCAAGACTCTATCTCGAACAAACAAACAAAAAAATAAAAAACCAGCCACTTTATGTACCCCATCCCTTAGCACAAGGCTTACGATGCAGTAGGTGTTCATTAAATGATTGGTTTTTTCTTTCTTTCTTTCTTTCTTTCTTTTTTCTTTCTTTCCTGCTGGCAGAATCATTAGATGATTGTTGACTGTATGGAAAAAGATCATTCTTCTATCATATATTTATTGAGCACCTGTTATGGACCAGGCCCTGTGCAATATTCTGGAAAAACAGGAGTTAAAAAAATAAACCCATAAATTAGGACCTGGGTAGGGACTAAGGGTGGGCCTCTATCCTCCCAAGCTGCACTCAATGGGCTTCATTTGGAGGATTCCACAGACACCCCCTCGACGGCTGGTTGGTCACTTACATGTTGACACCTAATGGGGTCACCAGCATTTGGATCCTCCTGTGTGTCCAGAGCCGTCCAGAATCTCAGTACCTAACAGGCTGCGGTACCCAAGCCAGTCCCAGGCACCCATTTAGAATAGAAGGTTCCTTTTCATAGCGTAGAATGGTCATGGCCCCAGTCAATGGTGGTCCCTAAACATGCCCACGGCATCTGCCCTGCAAATCACAGGAAGAATCAGGAGGTCTGGCATTGTTTGGGGATATAATAATTGAGCACCTACTTTATCCATGTTATTATTTATTTTATTATTTATTTTTGAGACACAGTCTCGCTCTGTCACCCATTCTGGAGTTCAGTGGCACCATCTCTGCTCACCGCAACCTCTAGTTCCTGGGTTCAAGTCACTGTCCTGCCTCAGCCTCCCGAGTAGCTGGGACTATAGATGCCCACCACCCTGCCCGGCTAATTTTTGTATTTTTCATAGAGATGGGGTTTTGCCACATTGAGATCAGGAGTTTCATCTTGAACTCCTGATCTCAGGTAATCCATCCACCTCGGCCTCCCAAAGTGCTGGGATTACAGGCGTGAGCCACCACGCCTGGCCTTTATCCATGTTATTTTGAATCTTAGGCTGGTACGTGTCATTAGGTACCATTTCACATCAGGAAGCTGAGGATCGGAGGGGTAAGGGGACTTGCCCTGTGTTACACAGCCAGTGAACTATAGAGACATGTCTCAAATTAAATTATAAGGCTGCAAGTTGAGGGCTTGTTCCAGTCTGCCTACCACCTCTTCTCACCTCTAAGGACCTCTGAGGACAAGGATCCAGGGTTCAGGGCTCACCAGAGGACATCAGTCTTCTTCCCGGAAGGGCTTAGGGAGACTTGTTGCTCACAGAGGCAGTTGCTAAGCCCAGGGCCAAGACTAGGGACCTGCCATTCACCCAACACTTCTCCCATGCTGACACATTCTGTACATAAGGGAAGCCTCTTTGAATTCTCAGAGGAGTTGGAATTATACCCATTTTACAGATGAGGAAACTGAGACTTGAAAAGGAGCTTGCCATGGGTCATACAGCTGGGAGACACTGGTCTAGCCTCTCTAATCCTTAAAATCCCCATCGTGGCAGTGATGAAGCCAGGCTAGTGTAATGTTTCCTGAGTGCTGGTGGTGCTGAGGACATAGTGATGAACCAGACTGGTCCTAGTCCTTAAAGAGTTCTTATGGTGGGGGAAGAGGAGAAAGGTGATCTTAAAATATAGAGGGGGCCGGGTGCGGTGGCTCACGCCTGTAATCTCAGCACTATGGGGGGCTGAGGCAGGTGGATCATGAGGTCAGGAGTTCAAGACAAGCCTAATCAACATGGTAACATTAGTCTCTACTAAAAATACAAAAATTAGCCCAGTGTGGTGGCACGTGCCTGTAGTCCCAGCTACTCGGGAGGCTCAGGCAGGAGAATTGCTTGAACCGGGGAGGCGGAGGTTGCAGTGAGCCGAGATTATGCCACTGCACTGCAGCCTGGGCGACAGAGTGAGACTCCATCTCAAAGAAAAAAGAAAAAAATTCAAAGAGGGGACTGCCTTCTGGAATAGGAGGCACCTGGGACCTACAAGGACAGAAAAGGTAATTAACTTGAGAGGAAAGCAGGAAGGGCTTCTGGGAAGAGGTGGTGCTTGAGCTTAATAAGTACTGATAGTCAGGTGGAAATTAGCCAAGTGAGGGGAAAGAGGCAGAGGGAAAGAGGAATCGTTAGCCCGCTTCTGTGAGGGGAAGCAGGAGAGGCAGAATGTTTATGTGGGTGTTTGCTACAGGCTCTGAGCTGTGACATTGGGAGCAGGAAACAGAACTAGATTAGAAAGATTGTTCTGAGCTTGCAAGAGAAGCTGGGGCTAGGAGGGGCTTTATTTATTCAACCAACACTTATTGAGCACCTACTAAGTGCCAGCTGCATCACAGCCGTGAACAAAACAACAGGGTCCCTGAGACCAAGAGTGGCCCTGAAAAAAATGAAGAACTGTGGTGGAGAGTGGCTGCGTGGGGTGACATTCCGTGGTGTGGGCTGAGGGGGAGTCATCTGAACTGACACCTGAAGGCAAAGGGGGCAGCGGCACACGGCACAGGGAGCTCCAGCCCAGGACAGGAAGTGCCAAGGCACTGGGGCAGGAACAAGCTTGGCGTGTTTGGGAAACAGAAGCCAGTGAGCCTGGGGCTTTAGGAGCAAGAAGGAGGCAGTGAGGAGCAGGTGGGATTGGAGAGCACACAGCCTCCAGGCCTGGAAGGGAGGTTACGTTGATCGCGCTCACGATGCGAAGCTTTGAGAGAGGTGAGATGGGATGTGATTTGCATTTTAATAGGCTCACTTTGCCTGCTCCAGTGTGCAGCTGGACGGCAGAGAACAGGAGTGGGGGCCAGGTGCCCTGTGAGGAGGCAAGGAGGGTGCTGCGGTCTCATGGCCAGAAAGGATGGGGTGTTGGCCCAGGTAGTGGCAGGGACAGAGATAGAAGTCGATTTTTGTAGGAGGAGCTGATGGATGAGACACATAGGAGGAGATGAAAAGGAAGCAGGGCAGAGGTCAGCTCCAAAGTCCAGATTCTGAAGCCAGAAACCCCTGGCTGTGTTACACAGGGCCAGGTAAGCCAGCTTTCTGAGCCTCAAATGCCTCCTCTGGTCGGGGGTGGAGAAAAGGAGGAAGAGAGAAAGAAAGAGGAAAGAGGAGGAGGAAGAGGAGGGGGAGGAGGAGGAGCAACAGATTAGAAAATCAGGTAAAGGAGACCTCCTCAAATCTCTTCAGTTCTTCAGAGTCTACATAAGAAGGCTCCCATCCAATAGGACTTAGAGAGGTTGAGAATCTCACCCAGTGTCACAAAGCCAGTCAGTGGCAGCTCCAGGCCTCAAACCCTAGACCCTGGCTTTGCCTTTGGAGACAGATTCTCAGCTGCACACCAGTCACCCAGATCCCTCAAGAACAGAGGGCCCCAGAGTGGAGGGCGGTGGAGGAGGTGGAGGCAGCCTGGGGGAAGATGAGGGAGGGTTAGAAGGACAAAATCCTAGGAGTGAAGATCGCCTTTACATTCACTCCTCAGCTCAGCCCCTGACTGCCGGAGTGACCTTGGCATCTGTTCTCACTGGCGAACGGGGCCATGCACAGTGGAGGTCTGACCCTGAGGTTCCAGGGCCCGTCACCTCCCACGACCCAGGTCCACCGAGGGCCTCCCTCATGGCTCTGCACAGTCTGGGCACAGCCAGCAGAGGGCACCATCTCAGCCACTGTGAAGCGTGCGTTGCCCCAGTGCAGGAACGGTCCGGGAGGAGACCCCGGCTGGGAGAGGCTGCCCTGCCTGATGCTGAGCTCCCAGGAGGCCAATTCCCAGGTGAGTGGACCACAGACGCAGCAGCCAGGTAGAGCCTGCATCTTGCTGCCCCTGCCTGTAAACGTGTCTCTGAACCTCTCTGAGCCTCAGTTTCCCCATCTATAAATGGGGCTAACAATAGTGCCTGCCTCACAGGGTTCTGTGAGGAGTCAATGAAGATCAACTACACAAGTACTGAATTCCTAGCAGCTGCCATTTTGATTAGCAGTAGTGGCAGTTGTATCATATCTTAAAGTGCCTGACACAAAGGGTGTCCAATCAGTGGTAGTTACAAAGATGATGATGAGGATGTCTCAGGGGCTCGGCCATTGCTTGTCTTGAATTTCCTCACCAGGGTATATCCAGTGCCTGCCAACCTGGGATGCTTCTAGTGAGGGGCATTGCTACATTCCTGGCAACACTGCCAGACCATCCTTTTGCTGAAAACTCCCTCCTGGAAGACATCCCCTGACCTGACTCACCCAACTCTCCACTCAGGGTGACCCACCTGGCCCAGCCTCTGGCCTCAGGCCCCTTCGTTTTCACAAAGTCTACGTGAGAGGCCTCAGAGGTGGTTGGAAGCCAGACCCCAGCAGCTGGACTCCTGCCTTTGCTGGAAGGGAAGGGAACCCAGGTGGCTTCCCAGGCAGAAGATTCTCAGTGGGTCTTGTTCTTGCTGCTCAAAGTTCCTTTTCTGCAGACCGGGAAGAAATAAGTGAAAGAAAAAATCCCTGTGTTGTCTAAACCTCCCCTCATACCTCCAACCCAGGAACGGCTGGAGGCTGACGAGAGAATAAGATGGCCCAGGGTGACAAGCACAGGAATCCTGGCATTCTAGTTGGCTCTCATCCCACCTGCTACCAGACACACCCATCTGTGTTTGTGGGTCCTGGGCTGAGCGCTTGTGGGTCTGGCATCCAGGGGTCTGGTGAGGAAGGCAAGAGTCCAAGGCTTGAAGCCAAACAGTGTGGGCTCACACATTGGCTCAGTCCCACATCCCCGCCCACCACAGTGTGACCTCTTGCAAATCACTCTGCCTCTCTGAGCCTGTTCCCCCTTCTGGCATCCATCCCAGAGTGGTGTTGTGGGGAACACAGGAGATATTACATGTGAAGAGGAAAGCGCAGGACCTGGCACATGCTGAGTATCTATAAATGTTGCAGTGGGTAATACCATCAAGCACAAGTCCCTCATTTCCCCAAGATGTTCTCTGCATCTGAGTGGGCCAGGGTGGCTGTGGGAGTGGGTTATGTCGGGCAGGATGACGTTCTGACCCACTTCTGGGTCAGCGGGCCAGGGCTTGGAGCACCGTGCCTATGCCTGCATTTTAGGGTGTGCATGTGTGTTTGGGAGGAGGAAAGGGTGTGCGTGTGTGTGAAGGTGTGCACATGTTTGTGCGCAGGTACCAAAGGCTGCCCCATCCCAGGGATTCCTGGGGCAAATGCATACTTGCAGGTACCAGTGCAGTCTCCCTGCACTGATTCAAGAGGCCCCGATGTTCACTGTTACTATGGAAACAACGAGGCAATCCTCAGCCTCCAGGAGATCCTGAGGTGCCAGGAATGAGAGCTGGCCTGGTCTTCCCAGGGAGGGAGACAAATTGGGAGCACAGGGCTCCTGGGATAGGGCAACCTTGGCCTCCAGGGTGGGATTCTGGAACTTTGGGTAATCCTGGATCCTTTGGGAAGTCTCCTCACTCCTCTAAGGAAGCCTGGCCCACTGGAAAGAGCCCAGGGACAGAGCTGGGTTCTAGCTTGCCTCTGGCTCTAACCCCATGCATAATCTCGTGGAGGGAACTGGGGTGCCAGTGGCAGTCTAGACCTGGGGTGTGACCTTTCCTTCCATTAGGGCACCTGCCAGCAAGGCTGTGCGAGTGTGTAGCCCAGAGCCCTGAAGTGTCACGGAGCAGCCTCCTCCACGTGCACTACCCTCCACAGTGTCTTGTAGGTTCCCTACAGCAGCTCTTGCAAGGGAGGCATTTCACAAAAGAACCAAGGCTCTGGGAGGGCTCAGCTGGCCCATGATGGGGCGGGGTCTGCTGCCCTCCATGTCCCAGGGCTCAGCTGCATGCACAGTCCCTCAGCCCCCAGAGCCACATCACTGAGGTGGCTGGGAATTCCAACCACTTTTCTGGGTTGTGAGGAGCAGGCTGGGAGGAGAACCCCCCCGGTCTATGGGCACTGGATGCAGTGTTCAGCCTGGACAACTCAGCAGAGCTGGGCCACCAGAAGGCTTCTGGGAGGCAGATCCCTGTTTACGGGGCACTTTTAAATTTTTATTTCACTTATTTATTTAGAGACAGGGTCTTACTCACTGAAGCCTTCTCTTCCCAGGCTCAACGATCCTCCTGACTCAGCCTCCTGATTACACACCCAGCTAATTAAAAAAAATTGTTTTTATAGAGATGGAGTCTCACCATGTTGCCCAAGCTGGTCTCCAACTCTGCCCTCCAGCAATCCTCCTGCCTTGGCCTCCCCAAGTGCTGGGATTACAGTCGTGAGCCACCATGCCCACCAGGAAGTTTCTTTTAAAATCTTAATTTTGGGCTGGGCGCGGTGGCTCACACCTGTAATCCCAGCACTTTGGGAGGCTGAGGCGGGTGGATCACAAGGTCAGGTGTTCGAGACCAGCCTGGCCATCATAGTGAAACCCCATCTCTACTAAAAATACAAAAAATTAGCAGGGCATGGTGGCAGGCGCCTGTAATCTCAGCTACTTGGGAGGCTGAGCCAGGAAAATTGCTTGAACCTGGGAGGAGGAGGTTGCAATGAGCCAAGATTGTGCCACTGCACTCCAGCCCAGGCAACAGTGTGAAACTCTGTCTCAAAAAAAAAAAAAGTCTTAATTTTGACTGAAGTCTCAAATGTCCTCCATGTCCATGTTTTTTTTTTTTTTTTTTTTTTTTTAAAGATGGGTTTTCACCATGTTGGTCAGGCTGGTCTTGAACACCCAACCACAGGTGATCTGCCTGCCTTGGCCTCCAAAGTGCTTGGATTACAGGCGTGAGCCACCACGCCCGGTCCATGTCCAGGTTTTAATACATTCAGACAAGTTACAAGTGAAGACTCAGTTTCCTGCCCTCCATTCCTTTTCAAAGAAGTGACTGGTCTCTTTGCCATGACCCCAGGAATGATTTTCAAATGGTCTCGTCCAAGATAGACCAAGAGGAGTAGCAGGATTGAGCTCCCCAGCAATGGAATTGTGGAAGAAAGATCTCAGTGTTTTGATTACAGACGCTGTGAAGGGGTCACTTCTGAGTGAGGGGGTGGGACAACAGGGCGGCCCTGGCTGGGTGACCTCAGGGAACTCACTGTCCCTTTCTGGTCAACTCCTGAGGCCTTTCCAGCTAAGAGTTGCTTTTACCGGCAAAGGGAAAGGCGATTACTGTGCTGGGCAAGGGTGGCTTGGATGTGATCCCAGCTGCTGGCATTACTTCACCCATCCCACCACGGCCATATCTTATACGGAGAGATTAGGGCTGGGAGAGGGTCAGGGAGCTCCTTCATCTGGTGTGGGGAAGAGCCTGGTCATCTCGGGCAGGGGCTGCTGGGCTGGTGGAATGTTATTAGGGGAAAGGAAGGTGGAGGGAGAAGAGCTGGGGTGGAAGGTGAGGATTCGGGCATGTCTCAGAGAGCCTCTGGTAGACAGCGGGGGAGTCATGGGAGGTTATTAAGCAGGGAGGAAGGTAATCAGATTTAGAGAAACTGATCAGAGCAGGGGAGCTTTGGGAAGCCCAGAGCCATAATGCTGGGCAGATGTGACCAGGAGGTGAGTGGCACTGGAGAGAAGAGGGCAGGTCTGAGACCTCCTCTGCTACAATGGGCTGGACATGGGAAGAAAGCAGGTGTAGGAGTGAGGAGGACGGAGGGAGGGATCCGAGATGGGGTGGGACCTTGGCCTCCTTTGGTAGATGGAGGGGGCCCAAGGGCAGGACAGGCTGCGGGAGAAGGTGATGAAGTGACCATTGTCAGGGTGTCTGCGGGCTTCTAGCAGCAAGTCCAGGAAGTGGCTGGAAAGGCAGGTTTTACAGAAAATGGACCAGAGGGGTTGTTTCTGCCAACTTTCCCCCAAAAGGAAAAAGGCCATCCCAGGATTTGAACCTGGCTCTGTCACCCCAGGAAATCTGTACTCATATTGAGGAACCAGCTAAGATGCAGCACTTTCTTTATCTTTTGGGTCCCCCGCACTGGGGTTGGCATGGAGCTCAGTGCTTTAACCCCAGAGTCAGGGCTCTTCTTGGGGACGGAGCCATCCCCATCTCGCAGAGCTCAGCAGTCTCAGGGACTCTGCCAGCAGGATCTTCAAGCCCAAACTTCTGTTTGGAGAAGGACCATCTCAAGCAGCCCCAGCCTTCCTGATCTCCCAACACCAGGATTCCCTAGGAGCCACTTGGGGACCCTGGAGTACTTCAGCCAACATTAGCTGGGCACTGACTGGGCACGGGCGCAATGCCAGGCACCTCGCAGGCGTCCTCCCTCTTAATCCTCACAGCGGCCCTTCCAGTGCTATTATTATTGTTTCCATTTACAGACCAGGGAACCAACCAAGGCTTCCAGAGGTCAAGGGCCTTGTCCTGCTCCACTGTGGGGTGGGTAAGGCTGCTGTGCGACCTGGGCCCCACATATAAAGTGACTTTACTTGAGGGCCGCCAGCACCTCACACCCCATCCCTGACTTTGGGTCTGCAGTTCCAGCTCCCAGGACTTTCCCACCCCCCGCCCCTGCATGCTGTTCCTCAGGGCCCAGCTCCCTTGGGAACAGCCAGGCCCACCCCCTCCCCCTCCCGGGCTGTGCTCCTGGCAGCTCTGCCACCCTAGGCTCTGGTCCGGGGGTGGTCCCTGGCAGAGAGGGGGCCGGGCAGAAGATGGATGCTGGGGCTGAGATGTGGGGTATTTGGAGACCCCCAGGCCCCCACCTCAGAGCCCACTGTGCTCTAGGCTAGGGTGGGCAGGGCCTTTTGGAAAGGGGTGGCTTGGGGTTTTAATCACTTTTTCAATGTTTGTTTGTGTAATTCAGCCCCGAAATGCTTTTCCCTCCATCTGTCCCACCATCTGCTCCCGTCAGGATTTTCCAAACCGTTTGGGACCAAAGAGGCAACAAGATGGGGGGTGGGGGGCGGGGGTAGGGTGGCTGGGCCTCTGAGGGGGCTGGGGAGGGGCCACCTTCACCCACTTCATTGAGAGGCTTCCAATTGGGAGGCTTCCAGAGAAGGCCTGCGTTCCTGAGTCACACAGCACTGGGTTCAATTTTTTCTTTTTTTAGACAGGGTCTTGCTCTGTTGCCCAGGCTGGAGTCCAGTGGTGCAATCACAGCTCGTTGTAATCTTAAATTCCTGGGCTCAAGCAATCCTCCCACCTCAGCCTCCCAAGTAGCTCAGACTATAGGCGCCTGCCACCATGCCCAGCTAATTTTTGCATTTTTTGATAGAGACAGGGTCTTCCTACATTGCCCAGGCGGATATAGAACTCCTGGCCTCAACCGATCCTTCCTCCTCAGCCTCCTGAAGTGCTGGAGGTACGGTTGTGAACCACCGAAGCTGGCCAGAACTGGGTTCAGATTCTGACAATGTTACTTTCTTGCTGTTACCTCAGACAGTGACTTTACTCCTCTAAGCCCCAGTCTTCATATCTGTAAAATGGCAGTAACATTATTGATTCCTCGGGATCACTGAGGATTCAATGAGGTGACATGTGCAGAGTGCTCTGCACACTGTAAGTGCTTGAGATACCCTGTCTTTCTCTCTCTGGCATCCCAGGAGCGGTTCTGTCCCTCCCTCGTTAGTGGTAGAGGAGGGTAGTCGCTTGCCCCCGATTTCTGTGCCTCTCCTCTCCCTCCTCAGGTATTGGGATGTCCCCTCCCTTGGAGCTTGCTCGCTTCCATGGACCCTGCTACTGCTTGGCTCTTTCAATTACTTGCCTCCACTTCTACCCAACCCCTGCTTCTCCCTCCTCCTGGGAGCCTCGGTCTGAGATGGGAGGGACTGAGTATCACCAGCAAGGACACCGCCCCACACACAAGAGGCTTCCCGGGACAGGAGGCCTCAACTGTTCACACTTATGTCACTTGTCTGACCTCTCTGCTCAGAAAGGGGAAGAGATTTGCTCTGGGTTGTCCAGAGCAAGGGACCCAGGCCTGCTGCCCAGCTGCTCCTCGGCCCTCCTTTTTGGGGGCCATATCTTAGGGCACTAGGACTTTCGGTGTGGGGAGCCCTGAACCTTCTTTGGCTGTTGTTGGGGGGTGAGCTTCCAGTGCTTCTTAGGCCCCCCGGAGGGTGCAGGTGGCTGATGTGAAGTAGCAGCAGAGCCCACTCGGGCCCACCCTCTGCCTCCAGATCCACCCTACACAGTCTAGGTGCAGGAAAGACAAAGACAGGAGGGGGCTCATGTGAAGGAGGAGACATGGTCTTGCCTTCCAAAGCCCCTATCTACTGGGGAGACAGAATGCAGACTAGGGGTCCTGAAGGCAGGGCACCAGAGTCACCCTCAAAGAAGAAAGGCGGTTGGTGGTGGGTGTGGCAGTGGTGGGAAGAAGTCAGCCCTTGAGGGACTGAACCTGCAGGAGGCTGAGCTGGGGAAGTAGGGAGGAGGCAGAGAAGGGGCTGAGCAGCCCAAGATGGGGATAAACTGAGTCCCCAAGGATGAAGCGGAGGATCCAGACCACTCAGGAGAGAGAGGAAGAGATGATGAGGGAGGGCGCCAAGGGAGTGAGGCAGGGCAGGACCCTCTCCCTGACCCTGGCACAGCTGGCCCTCCAGGCCTGGTGGGGACAGAGGAGGGAACTTGCCATTGGAGGGCCCTGGGGTGGGGGCTGAGCAGCGAGTCTCTCCCAGCCCCCAGGTCCTCACGCAGGAGGCAGCTGGGAACCACCCACGCTCATCTGGCGTCTCACGCCTCCACCGGGGGTCCCAACATCAAAGCCAAAGCACGCAGTGGAGCTGGTGTTCCGGAGGCCCAGCTGTCCCCACCCCACCCCAGCCTGGCTCCTCAGTTCCTCCAGCTGAGACCTCCCCGCCTGCCTCCAAGCAGGAGGGACAAAGGCTAGACTCTGAGGACCTGAGAGGCTCAGTCTGGGAGCCTGGAGGTGGAGCTTTGATCTGAGCCCTGGGGAGCCCGGAGGGGCTGAGCTGCTGATGCTGAAGAAATTGGGCTGGGAAGGGTCGTCTGGGCAGATGGCAAATGCTGCCAGCTTTACCTGCAAGTAAATCCAGAAACCAGATGCATCCCAGCCATCTCTCAGCCTGAAATGGCTCCCGGCTCCCACCTCGCCCCCAACTCCTCAAAGTCTATTCTTGACATAACAGACCAAGGAAGTTGTCCAAATGGAGGTCACACCCTTTCCCTCTGCTCAAAGACCCCTCGCCAGGACTTCCCATCTCATCTGGAAGAAAAAACCTAAAGTCCTTGTTATGGGCCCCAAGGCTCTGGATCTGCTACCATTCTGACTGCCACACTCCAATTGCAACTTTTAACAACACATATCTAGGCCAGCACGGTAGCTCACGCGGGTAATCCCAGCACTTTGGGAGGCTGAGGCGGGTGGATCGACTGAGGTCAGGAGTTCGAGAGCAGCCTGGCTAACATGGTAAAACCCCGTTTCTACTAAAAATACAAAAAATTAGCCGGGTGTGGTGGCATGTGCCTGTAATCCCAGCTACTCAGGAGGCTGAGGCAGGAGAATTGCTTGAACTCGGGAGGCGGAGGTTGCAGTGAGCGGAGCTCATGCCATTGCACTCCAGCTTAGGTGACAAGAGCAAAACTCCATCTCAGAAAAAAAAACAAAAAACAAAAAACAAAACGAAAAAAGCCTCACACACGCAAACACACAAGTCTAATATCAACATGTATATTGTGTCCATTGTTTATTGTCTGCGCCTATAGTCCCACTACCTAGACAGAACAGTGCTGGCCTCAGAACTAGTGTTTTATAGGCATTTGTGGAATGAATGGATGAGGTGGATGAGGGCGCACACATTGGAAAAATCATTTAACCCCTCTGAGCCCATTTCTTCACGTGGAGAATTAGGACCAGCCTCCAGAGATGGAAAAAGGACAAAATCTCAGCCCAGCATTTGGAGACTGTTGCTGAGGCTGGGGGCAGGAGGAGCTGGGCTGGGGGTCATCAGCTCTGGAGAGGAGCTGTGCGGTGGGTCGGCAAGCAGTGGTTAAGTGCCACTGAATCCCCAGGCAGGAGAGGTGCTGCCCTCCTGTCACGGCCCGCACAGTCAGAGGCTGGGGAGGGAGGGAAGGACAGAGGGGGTTTTCTTGATTGGAGGGGGGAGTGGGAGGAGCAGCTGACATCGGAAGTTGGGAGGTGGGATTAATTCTGAGAGGGGGTCGGGTGAGGTCGGGAGTGGTGGGCTTGAGATGGGGGCCGGCTCTCCAAGGTGGAGGTGGGAAAGGGGGCGTGTCTGGCCCCCTACCCCTAAGACCTCAGTAGCTGGAAGAATGGGCGCTCTACCCTCTCCGAAGAGCTCCCAGCTCTGTTAATTGGGAGTTGAGGCGTAGGAGCAGGGAGGGTGCCCAGGGTGCGGATTCTGCCCTCGGAGCGACGGGCGGCTCAGAGCCCAGGTGGGTAGGGGGAAGGAAACGGGGCTGAGCGGCCAGGGATCGCCCCTGGCTCAGGAGAGAGGCCTTTTGGCATTACCTTGCCCCTCCGTTCCGGCCACCAGAGCCGAGATGCCGAGGAGAGGGGCGCCGCGATCCTCCTCCCCGGGCAGGGTGCTCCCTCGAGGGGGGCCGAGGAACTGAGGGCGTCCCCTTCTCTCTCGGGGCGGGGGCGGGGCGGAGCCTAGCTCGCTGTTCCCCCACCCCCAGAACAGGCGGGGACCCCCCCCCAGGGGAGGGGCTCCGGGTGAGCGCTGCGGGGCGTCTCCCTCGCAGTCCCGCCCGCCCCTCCGGCCGCCCCTGCCGCGCGCCGCAGCAGCGCCGCCTTCCCTGCGCAGTCGGTGTCTCCGCGTCGCTGGGTGAGTGGGGGCCCCTCCAGCCGGGGCCGGGGGATGAGGGCAGGGGGTTCCCGGAGCCGGGGACCCACGTCCAGGGCTTCCCAACCCCGCCGCTCCCGCGCTTCCCGGGCATCCTTGCCCAGGGGTGGTGGGGGGCGGAGGGGACGAGGACTTCCCCGGGGAGCGCGCGGTGCTCTCCAGGGTCCTGACCGCCCAGTGACCGGCCCCGAGGAGCCGCGTTCGGCCGCCCGGGAGCGCCCCCTCCAGGAGGGGCCACGCGCTAAGCGCTGTCCTAGTGCTGAGCGGATGGAGGCGGTGGCTGGGGGCCAGAGCTGGGGGAGGTTTGGAGCGGGTCCCGGGGCTGGCTTCTCAGGTCGAGCTTGAGCGGGTTCCTCCCATGTGGAGGACTTGAGGTCTATGAGGACAGCTGAATCTTCTTCCAACAGGGAGGGGCAACTCCGAGGGTGGCAGGGCGAGGGGGGCACTGGAGGAGCTCTCCTGCTCCGCGCATCTCTCTGCCCCCGCTCCGGTGACCCAGTTCCTTGGACCTTGAGGAGGGCAGTGAGGGACATGCCCCAGCCCTTCTCATTTCCTCAGTCCTTTCCCACTCACTCGTCTGGTCCTTAGCCTGGGGCATAAGAAGCTGGTCTAGAAAGGAGGGGCACCAACTTACAGAAACATGCATGTGACACACCACCGAGGACACACACAGGTCCCCCAAATGACCACACGGGCTCATTCCCTCATGCTGTGACGGGTGCATACCTGATCACATGCACATCCGATGCACATGGACCGACATAGATGAAAGACACGGCAGGCGAATGCAGTGCAAAAAGCAGCAGTACACATCATGCATGAGCACATGCACTCACCACACACCCGTTCACATGTGTGCAGAGCTTCATGCACATGTATGCACAAGGAACCCCCTCATTGCCCCAAGTGGGTGGGGGTCAGTTGCACACACCCCTACACCCCTGTGCAGAACTGGCTGGTTGTTTCCTCTTCATTGCCTTCTACTCAGCCTCCACAATCTAACCTCCATTCAAGGGACCTTTCAGGACTAGATGAAAGGTAAGTGTTGGGGAGGCTTGGGTGGGCATGAGGGTGTCTCCTTGGAAAAGGGGCCCCCAGGAGGTCTGGGAAGGTTTGCAGCTCCCTCTCCTGGGACCTAACAGCACCCCTGGGAAAACGGAAGGAAAACAAAGAAAAATGGCAAGGGTGCCTGAAGGTCCCACGTGCAGCTGGCCATGTGAGAGGTGTCAGCATGCGAGTTGGCGTGTGATGGCATGTGTGAGACATGTGGGGTCGTGGGCTGGTGTGTCTTGATGCACAGGGTATGGGAGTTGTGCGTGGTGCCATGTGTCAGTTCGTGTGAGTTGTGGAGCAGAGGGAATGTCGCCATGTGTGGAGGCATGCTGACCCATGGGTGGGAGTGAGCTGGTACGTGAGTGGCATGGGATCCAGCGTGTGGATCTGGTGAGCTGTGAAGCATACAGTTATCGGTATACATTCATTTGCACAGTTTTTGCATGAATTTTATGGCACCTGGGTATATGTAAATCATTTTTATTTAACACTTATGTAGCACTTATCTATGCAGCCATGGTTCTAAGTGCTTCACACGTATTAACTAATTTAATTCTCACAACAATCCTCTTAGGTAAGTACTGTTATTACTCCACTTTAAAGATGAGGCAGAGAGAGTTTAAGGAACTTGCCCAAGGTCACGTAGCTGGTAAGAGGAGGAGCCGGGATTCAAACCTAGGTGATCTAACTCGATCACAGTAACACCTCCCTATGTTGCCTCTTGTTGGGCACACCTGTCAGAGGGAGAACAGGACAGTGTCTGGGCTACAGGTATGTTCTGTGCTGAGCAGACACATGTGAGGCAATGAGAAGGCAGTGGGTAGGATGGAGGAGGATCAGGTTTTCTGCACCTCTGTGGGCAACTCCAGGAGTCAGCCCTGTAATGCCATGGCGGTGTGACCTGAAGCGGCCACCTCACATCTCTAAGCCTGCCTTTTCATCTGTAAAATGGGGCAAGTTCCCATACCTCCTGTTGTGAGGGTGAGATGGTATGCATTTGTGAAGGCTTAGTGGCTGGCACTGAGAAGGGCCTCAGCAAATGTGAACCCCTTCCCTTCCTCCCTCTCTGGTCTGCTCCCCAGGAAAGTGTGTGGTCCAGGGAGATGGCATGGAGCATGGCACAGACACAGGATGCCTGGGTCTAGGCTGTGTGATCTTGGGCCATTTCCTCTCTTTCACTGGGCCAAACGAGAGGCAGGGATGGCTGGTGGCGGGGGGGCACATCTGAAGCAGTGTCAAGTAGCTAGGAGGACCTGATCACTCCTCTCTGTCCCATGACCCCCTTGGGGACCCAGGTGGGACTTGGCTCGGCGGCCATGGGCAAGCAGAACAGCAAGCTGCGGCCTGAGATGCTGCAGGACCTGCGGGAGAACACGGAGTTCTCAGAGCTGGAGCTCCAGGAGTGGTACAAGGGCTTCCTCAAGGACTGCCCCACAGGAATCCTCAACGTGGATGAGTTCAAGAAGATCTACGCCAACTTCTTTCCCTATGGTGACGCCTCCAAGTTCGCCGAGCACGTCTTCCGCACCTTTGACACCAACAGCGATGGGACCATAGACTTTCGGGAGTTCATCATTGCACTGAGCGTGACCTCACGCGGCCGCCTGGAGCAGAAGCTCATGTGGGCCTTCAGCATGTATGACCTGGACGGCAATGGCTACATCAGCCGGGAGGAGATGCTGGAGATCGTGCAGGTGGGCCCCTGGGCCCCTCAGAATGCCAGGTGCAGGGTCTGGCAGCTTGCACCCACCACCCCCTTTATCCTCTCAGCAAACCTCGTAGGCAAGTGGAGGCAGGGGCTATTCTTGCAATCCCATTTAAAAAATTGTTTCTTAGGAAATATTTCCTATTTAAAGAAAAGTTGAGAAAACTCCCTTATACCCTCTACCCAGATTCACCTATTTACATTTTGCCACAGTTGCTTCCTCATTATCTATGTGTGCACACGAGTGTGTAACGTTTTCTTGTTGTTCTGAATATTGGCCCTTTACCCCTGGATACATTAGGATATATTTCCTAAAAATAAGGGCATTCTCTTACATAACCCGTAACATGATTACCCAAGCCAGGAAATTTAACACAGAAACAATGCTATTATCTAATCTACCAACCATATTCCAATTTTGCCAACTGTCTCCATGATGTTCTTTGTAGCACTTTTGGCCCTGACCTGGGGTCATGCATCGCATCTAGTTCTCATGTCTCTTTAGCCCCTTTAATCCAGGATAGCTCCTCATCCCTTCTTTATTTTCTATGAATTGACATTTCTGCACAGCACAGTCCGGTTATGTCTTATTGAACCTTATTTACACCAGAGGAAATGGATGCTCAGAGAGATAAAGGGATTTGCTTGAGGCCACACAGCCTGTGTGAGTGGGCCATCTGGCACACTGTCCACATTCTATCTGGATACCCAGACACCTTCTAACTGATTGAGCGCCCACTAAGAGCCTAGCATTGAGTGAGGTGCTCATGAGCTCAGTGCCTGCTTACAATAACCCCATGAGACTCAGAGAGGTGGAGTGATATACTTAAAGTCACACAGCACATAAGTGGAGACAAGCTCTGGATGGCCACTACTCAGAGTTGTCTACTGAGAGGCCTCTGGACTCCTGGTCAGGAGGTCTGGCTTCCAGTTCTGGAAGTGGCCTTCACTCTTAGGTTGCTCATCTGTATAATGGACATGGTGATACTGACTTCACAAGATTTAAGGACCTGATATAATGCCCTTTGTGAGTACAAGTTTAAGTGTGCTACATGTTAGCTTTATTTCAAAAACCTCCCAGAGCACCCATCCCCTCAGCCCAGGCTTGAAGATGGCCAGGGCTCTGGTTCTATTTTACCTGTCCACTTTCTTGCCTGCCTTTTTCCTAAGCCTTTACAGGTTTCTTCACCTGTTAAGGGGGTAAGCCCCTGCCTCACAAGGTTATTGCAGGGATAGAGTGAGATAAGGAGGGCCTGGCATATAATTGGTACTTGGTAGACATTAGCAATTGTCTATTATTATTTTCTTCTCTGCACATCCTCTGCTCTAGCCAGAATGGCCTTTTCAGCATCTCTGAAATGTGCCCTGACTAATCCTGTCATGCAGCTCTGCACAAGCTCTTGCCCCCTTTCCTTCTACATCTCTGAATCTTTTCCCTTCTGGTCACCCAGCTCCACAGACTGCTGCCCCAGCCACTGTTGGATTCTTGACTTTGGCTTCTCCTTTTGCTAAGGTCTGGGGCTGCTCTCCAGGTGGAGATGTGATGCCCTCCCCATACCTATGGCTAGAGGGGGGTAAAAGCCTTATTGTTTGTCACTGACTCCTGTGGGCCAGACATTTGACTCTTTAGTTGCTTGATGGTAGGGGGATTTGGGGATCCTGATGGTAGGGTCGGGTGGCCAGGGTAGGGGAGGATCACCCGGGCATGGCAGCAGCTGGATACTGACCAATCTGGAGGGATGTTCACATTCTACCACTTAGTGTGGTGCATTGGTGTGTACTGGCAAACCTCAGTCCTGCTGGAGCCACCATGCCCAGAGCATCAGTCAAGCCAGACCCATTGCCTGGGCATCCTCAGGACCCCTTTCTGGTGGCCTCTGCTGTCCAGGCCCTGGCTTCCTTTATGGTGGCCCCGTGGCTCCACAAGGCTGGTGCACACAGAGCTCTGCAAGCCCCAGTGCCTGACTAATGACAAGTCAGCTCCCATGAAACCATGAGTGAGCAGCAATTCCAGACAATTAATTAGGAGGCCCAGGAGAAGGCTGTCACAGGGTAGTGGTCACTGGCCCAGTACTTCTCAAGACCCAGCCCTGTGCAAGGTAGTGGACACACTGGAAAGGAAGAGACTGTGCCTCTCGGGGCTCCCACTCTGGTGGGGGAGACAGATGTGGAGGTCCCACTGACCAGCTCAGTGACAGGGGTGTAAAGGTGTCATCTGGGAGCCAGGGGACTGAGTGGCAGGGAAGACTTGAGGACTTGGAGGATGAATAATGACTAGTATGAGCTGCTGTTTACTGACCACCCACTCATACTGATCTCCCAGATGAGTACTCTTACAGATGAGTTTACAGATGAAGAAACTGAGGCTCACAGAGGTTTAGTATTTGTCCAAGGCTACACAGTTAGTGAGTAGTGGAACCAGGATGGCACTCCAGGTGCATCCAACTTTAGAAACTTGAGACTATCAGATCCCTCCATTCATGTGCTAGTCAAACAGGCCATACTAATATCCTGTCACAACCGTGGCTACCATTCATTGAGCAGTTATTACAGACCATGCCTAATGCTAAGGCCCTGCTGATCGTCACCATCCCTCCAGCAGCTAAGAGGAGGCAGGTACAAATCGAGTCTGTGCCATCAATTTCCTTTCTGAGCCTCAGTTTCTTATCTGGAAAATGGAGTTCATGATACCAGTTTTTCAGGACTGGTGTGAGGTTTAGAAATAGTGCATATAAAGTACCTGGCACAGAGCGGGCCCCTGATAAGTGGTAGTTAGTATTGTTATTCCAGGCAAAGACTGTAAATGCTGGAGAATCTGAAGGGCCAGGGGTGTTGGCTGTTGGCAGAATCACCTAACCAGGGGAGGCCTGATGGTGGAGGGTCGGCAGTGGACAGATTGTGAAGCATCTTGAATGCCAAGGGCGGAATGCTTTGAACTTGGTACAGAGGGAGGTGGGAGGTGCCAATGGCTTTTAAATAGGGAAGTCCCTGCCTGGTTCCAGGTTCTGGGGATATGGGCATCAGCTAGATGCCCATGGTCTTCATCTGTATGGTGGGGACTAGGAACAACCCTGCAAAGACATAATTACTTCCGGAGAGATGTCTGCAAAGGAAAAGTCCGGCAGGCTCTGGGCCCATATGCACCCTGACCCAGCATGGGTTGTAGAAGACCTCACTAAGAAAACAGCTTATAAACTGAGCCCCAAGGAGGAGTGGGAGGGAGCAGAAGGAGCTGGATGCAAGGCGGGCCTCGGGGGAGGCCTGTGTGTGACGGGAGTGAGGGGGTGGTGTGCGGGCTGGGGAGGTAACAGTGGAGACCTGTGTTTGGAAAGAGCTTTCGGAGGCAGCGTGGGGGACAGAGGCTGGAAGAGACCAGTGTGGAGGCTGAAGCTGGATCTGAGGCAGAAGTTTATAGGATGGGAGAAGAAGGGAGGCTTCTTGGAGGAAGTGTTGGTGGGGTAAAGATGGAAGATTGAGGAGACAGACAGTCCTTGAGCTCCCGGGGCACTGGGACCCAGGGCATAACACAGGCCAAGCCCTGAGTGGTGCTCTGTTCATTTAGTGCAAGAACTCTTTCGCGTCACCTCGGGAGCTACTGCACGTGGCGGCTGCCGCCTTCTGCCCAGCCGAGCCTGGTGGTCCCTGCCCGCTGCAGATGCTCATTTGCATTCATTTGCATACAGTTCCCCACCCCTCTGGGCCCAGCTGCCTCTGGCCCTCCAGCCCGCACCGCGTCCCCTGCCGGCTGCAGATGTCCCCGCAGCACAGTGTCGCCCTTCGGACCAGCGCCTCCTTGGGACCACAGAGCGCAGGCTGCCCTGAGCCCCCGTGCCAGCTCGATACTTACCCCCGACCCGCACCCCGGGCACGTGCTCCTGAGCCCGCCGCTCCAGGCCCTCCACTGTCAGGCCCCGGTGTCCTCCAACATCTCTCCTGACACCCCGGCGCCCCCAAATTTTCGGCGCCTGCTTGGCGCTTTCACCTGCGGCGCCTTTGCTCCTTTCCCACCCAGCCCTCCAAGCAAGCAGAGCAGGGCCCGCCCGATATCCCCTTCTTCTGGGGAGCCTTCCCGGACATGCCTTCCGAAGCCCCCAGCTCCCCATGCCTCCGTGAACCCCACTCCACCTTGCTCCGGCGGGGGCAGCAAACGTCAGCGAGCCTGGGGGCGCCTCTGAATCTCGGGGGTGGGGGCTCGGGCAGGCTCCTCTCACTTCCCGCCTCCCCTCCCACCCCTAGGCCATTTACAAGATGGTTTCCTCTGTGATGAAGATGCCGGAGGACGAGTCGACCCCGGAAAAGAGGACTGAGAAAATCTTCCGCCAAATGGACACAAACAACGACGGTGAGGGGCAGGGGTGGGACGGGGTGGACGAGGCGGGCGCCTCTCACTCCCACCCTCCCTCCCTCTCCCGCTGCCGCTCCGCCTCCCCTCGCTTGGCTGCCGCCTCCTCCCCTATCACCGCTTCCCTCGCCCTGCAGGCAAGCTGTCCCTGGAGGAGTTCATCCGCGGGGCCAAAAGCGACCCGTCCATCGTGCGCCTGCTGCAGTGCGACCCCAGCAGCGCCTCCCAGTTCTGAGTGAGAGAAGCCAGGTCCCCCCTCCTCCCTGCCTTCACCGGACCCCTCCCGGCTCTCAGCTTCCTCTTCTTTGTGTCTGACTGGGGGCCAGACTGGGGAACCCTCCTCCCCAGGTCTGCCCTGTGGGGGGGCCTCTGGAAAAGGGAACCCTGCGGTACCTCCAGGCCCAAGCAAGCAAGCGGTTAGCACCCCCTAATCCCAGAGGCAACGACAGAGACACAGGCTGGCTTGGTCTGCCCCTCAGTCAGGCCCCCTTACTGAGACATCCCACCCACCCAGCCCCAGGCCAGATCCCTCCCCCAACGGGGCAGTCTCCCTGTCCTGCAGGTCTCATCTTGGGGGGCTGGGGGAGTCATGCCCAGGGGAGGAGCCTTTTTATCTGCAAGGGAGAGAAGGATTCCAGGGGTGTGGAGTTGAAGGAAGAGGCTTCCTTGAGCCAGCCTTCCCTGCAGGAGGGCCTCACCCCTTCCCACCCCATTCCTTGCTGGTCCCCAGGCTAAGCCACCAAGTGAAACCTCCAAGGATACCAGCCCGCCAACTGGGGGTCCCAGGAAGCCCTGCCTGCATTTTAACACTTGGATACGCACAGACCCATGTAGCTCTCCGTATTTTGCCTCACACACATGCAGGCCCATAGACAGATGGGCAGATGCACCCATGCACAGCGTCCTGCGTGGGAAAGAGACACGCCCCCCCCTGCAGAGCCCATCCTCCCCTCTGTCCCCCCAACCGTCCCCTTGCATGCAAGCAAATGGAGCATCTCTGTTCTTTTTAATAATTTCAGAATAAAGTCTCATTTCAGTGCAGTGGCCTGGGTGGTGGGGGAAGGGGTTGAAAGCCCCACTTGGGTCCCCGATAGTCCATTGAGCCCTCTCAGGCCAGCTCCAGGAATCCTGGCCTGGTCACAGAGCAGAGTTGTTTGCACGGTCCTAGTGGCCATGGGCCCTCGGCAAGACATCATCTCTCAGAAGGTCAGAGGCTCCGAGCTGGTGCAGCTCAGCAGGTCATGGCTCTCCACCGGCTCTGGGTTCTCCGGCATCTGCAGAGACACAGGAGGCTGCCAGACCCACTGGCTCTCAGCCTGGGTCTCCCTCTCCAGGACATCCAGGAAATGGGAGGAGGGGAGGGCTGGAAGGATCTCTGGGGGCAAGGGGGCATCACTACCGACCCCACTGCAAGAGCCAGGCCAGACCCTTGGAATGCCCCCAGTGTGAGCCCAGACACCCCTGCCACTCCCTCAAGACTCCTCCAGGGCCCTAAGAGAGCCAGGTGTCAGCTGTGTGAATCTGCTGGGAGATCTCACCTCTCCCAGCCGCCAAGCCCCTCCCTTCACTCCTGGAGAGAAAACTTTTGCCCCATTTCTCAAGGTGGGGGCCCATACACAGGGGTGGAGCAGAGCAGCTTGGGCTCCCTGGCAGGGGCTCCCAGGAAATCTGGGGAGTCAGGGCTGTGGAGGGGACTTACCATGTGGTGGCTGTGGAGGGGACTTACCATGTGGTGGCTGCTTTTCCCCCACCAGGGCCTCAGCTCCAGCAGCTGGTGGGTGAGCTGAGCACAGCGCACAGCAAACACGTTCTCCGCCACGCAGAGCACTAGGGCGATGCCCCAGAGGCACAGGCTGGAGCTCTGCAGGGCATGGGGTAGAGATGGCTGGCTGGGGTCGGGGGTGGAGGGTGGACTCCAAGAGCCCTTCCCACCCCTGCAAGGGCCTGGTGCTCCTACCCCAGGCCTGGGAACTCACATAAATGCGTGTGGGGTCGAAGGGACAGTCAGGTGCGAGGGCCAGTAGTTCAGAGCTCCCAAAAGTGCAGGCAGCCAGCAATGCCTTGCCCTGGGTGGCGAAGGTCACGGCGATGGAGGCCAAAAGGCCAATGGCACAGGTCAGAGAGAGAAGAGCACAGGCCACGCTCGAGCTAAACACTGTCCAGCGCTGGACGGGGGAGGCCACTGGTCAATGGGCGTCGTGCTTGGCCCCTGTGGGCAGCTCTGACCTCCCTGAGAGTCAGTCTCACCCCCTCCAAGGAGGCCAGGCCCTTGAGGGTGGCTGCTGCCCCTACCCTTCCTCCACAGTCCCATCCCAGGAGGCACCACGTACCAGGGGGGTGTTGGGCAGGTAGCGTGACAACACGATGCCTGCGATGCCTGAGGTGATGACCTGTAGGGAAGACTCAGGTCAGCCCTTACTCCTTGTCTGGAGGGGCAGGGACAGGGGGATCAGGGCCACTCTGGGATAATGACCCTACCAGTGCCAATCATGGCCATCCATACTCCCTCACCCCTTGCCCCATGCTTAGCCTGGACCTCACATCTCCACCTGCCTCCTCATAGTCCAGCCTGGAGTGATGTTTCTAAAACAGTCACTCCCTGTCTACAACCTTCTATGAGTACCCACTGCCTACAGCTGTGTCTCAGCCAGGGTTGTGTATCCTGGGGCCACCGGGGCATGCCAGGGTATGCATGGGACACACCTTTCTGGAATGGAAAATATTTCGGAAGAAACTAACCCAGTTAGCAAGGAACTAAAATCAAAATTGTTACACTGAAACAAACCAAGACATGTTATGGAGGAGAACTTTAAATCCCTGGAAGTATTTTCAATGATTCCAGGCTTTCAGTGACCAAATCCCCTCCCCAGCCCTGTTGGCTTCTCAGCCCTACCTGGGCTACTCTCCTCCCTCACTGCCCTGGATGTGGATGCCTGTACACAGCCTGCTCAGGATGCTGCCCATGCACCCTCTCACCAGGAACGCCTTTCCTGCTCCTGTGCCTGTGCGGATTCTGCAAGCCCTGCTCAGGTTTGCACATGCTTCCCTAAGCAGCCTTGATCCCAAGGGGTGGGACCACCCCACAATTCAGCCCAACAACCACCCTCTGGATCTTTGGGCTCCACCCAGCCAGTCTTCCTCCTGATGTTCCTCACTGGACCCATCTGAGGCAGATAGTATGATGGGGGTCCTGGGATCCAGGCCCAGCATGGATCTTTAATTGACATGAAAGCCACAACAAAGTGCCTCAATCTCTCTGGGCTTAGCCCTGCTCTGCAGGATGAGCTCACAGAAAGGACACTGGCTTTGGTGTCAGACACAAATAGGTTCCAATCTGGTTTGGCTTCTGTGTATCCGCAAGAGGTTGGGTGAATCCCTGAGTCTTGGTTTCTCTTTTGTGAAACGGGGATAATAATAGCTCCCAGTTGCTGGGAGCCCTGAGGATGAACTGAGTGAAGGGAAGGCTAAAGTGGTCCAGCCCAAAGCCCATCCCTGGTGGACCTCCTTGCCCTGAGCTCACTGCCTTCCCCGCCTTCCTCACAACAATATCAGTCAGAGGAACTCCAAGGACCCTGCACACATCCGCCCAGCTCTGCCCCGCCCACTGACAAAGCCTCTCCTACTTGCTGGGACCTATGACCCCCCCATGCTCCCAAGCCTTGAGGCCAGGAGGCTGTCCGAGCTTTATTTTGCAAGGGAAGAACAGGCCTAGAGAGAGGCAGGCAGAGGCAGGGATGGAATTCAGACACTGATGTGCAGAAGGATCTTCCCCAGAGGCTATGGCCACTTCTGCTGACTGGCAGGAAAGAGCTTTAGAAACTTGAGACTAACAGACCTATCCATTCACGTGCTAGTCAAACAGGTACTGACATCCGGTCACAACCGTGGCTACCATTCGTTGAGCGGTTGCTACAGATCAGGCCTAATGCTAAGCTCCTGCCAAATTGGATTTCTCAGCATCTCCAGAACAGATCTTAGCCATTTCCACCTCCAGCCTTTCTGTCTCACATTCTCTGTACTCGGAATGCCATCCCAGCTTCCTTTCCTGCCTACTGCTAGCCTCAACAGGCCACATGGCTGGGTTATGGTCATGGCAGCCCACTTGTGAACTCCTGCTCATCCATCAAGACCCAGCTCAGAGGCCTGCACTCTGTGAAATCCCCCGGGACCCTCCCAAGCTCACCTGCTGCTCCTTTCTTCTGTCCAGTGGTGCTGTGGATATTTCTTGAGCGTAATGATAATCTTAGCTCACAATAGTGGGCACTAACAACATGCCAGACACCGTGCTAAGCACTTTGTGTAGATGAGCTCATCCGTACTCATCAGGACCCTCGGAGGTAAACACTGTTACCATCCCCATTTTATAGATGAAGAAGTGAGTGACTTGGGCAGTTGATGGCGGACCAAGGGTTATTCCTTGAGGCTGCTGCCTACCACGGATTCTGGGTGGGGATTTGTTGAAGACCCTTCAAACCCTCTCCATCCTCCCCCACCAGCCATCCTCCCAGGCTGGCCATACCACGATGGCGGAAGTGACAGAGAGGATGTTGACCACGCAGTACTGCAGAGCCACAGCATCGTGGGGGGTGCCCACATAGCGCAGCACTGTGCCATGGAGCAGGGCGGCTGTGATGAAGCTCACGTGGCCCAGCACCACCAGCACCAGGCCTGTCTTCATCAGCACCTTCCGGAAGTCGCCCACACTCAGGCCTCCTGTGGGGGACAGCTATGTCAGGGCTGTTGATGAGGCTTATCCTGCTGGGCAGAAGGGGAAGCCGAGGCCCTGGCCCTAGTGATGTACATTGGGTTCTAAATGTATTTCTGGATGACTTGGAGTCAGTAACTTGTCTTCTCTGAGCCTCAGTCTCTTTATCCATAAAAGGGGTTGGGGATGCCTTTGTGAGGCCCAAGGACTCTAAGCCTGGACAAGCATACAGGTGGCTCTTAGCAGTAGTGCTTGTTAGTGTTCAGGGTCATGAGTGGGGGGCGCTAGCTCAGGTCTCTAGCTCTAGACTTCGAGATCTTTCCACTAAGCTCCCCATTTACTGATTCATGTGTTCATTACACATGTTCACAGAGTGCCTGCTCTGTGCCAGGCCCGAGGGTACTACAGTGAGCTCCACAGTCACTCTCCAGGCCACAAGGAGCCAGAGTTTATTAGGTAGGAATTGGGCCCTGCTCGCTACTCAGCTTGGTGGATAGGGCCTGGTATACAGCAGATGCTCACAGAGCTGCTGAACTGAACTGCCCAGAGCCAGGTGATTCCAGGCAGGTAACTCAAAGCTCTGAGTCTCCAGGTCACCATATGTAAAATGGGAAGAAGAACCTTGCCTCTCAGTGAGTCCATGAGGAAGTGGATGGGAAAGTGTGGGATACCCTGAGGGTACTGTGAAAAGGAAGCTCTCAGCGCAGGGGGCACTGGGCAGGATGGAGTGAGTGGGGGAGGCTGGGGTCAAAAGGACATTGGGCCGGGCGTGGAGGCTCATGTCTATAATCCCAGCACTTTGGGAGGCAGAGGTGGGTGGATCACGAGGTCAGGAGATAGAGACCATCCTGGCCAATATGGTGAAATCCCGTCTCTACTAAAATATAAAAAATTAGCTGGGTATGGTGGTGTATGCCTGTAGTCCCAGCTACTCGAGAGGCTGAGGGAGGGGAATCGCTTGAAACCAGGAGGTAGAGGTTGCAGTGAGCTGAGATCGAGCCACTGCATTCCAGCCTGGTGACAGAACAAGACTTCGTCTCAAACAAACAAAAAAACAAAACAAAAACTGAGGATTGGGACATTGGGACTCATTCGGATGCTCTCAGTGGCAAAATGGCAACCTAGCCCTACCTGCACATGCCAGCTCCTGACCTGCTCTCTGGAATTTGCCTATGAGTCCTAGCTCTGCCCTGAAGGAGGTACACCATACTGGCCCCCGGGCCCTACCAGCCCCTCACTAGAGCCAGCTCTAAGACTTGAAGACTGTGGTCAGGCCCCAGAACTAAACATCCTCTTCTTTAACTGCTCCTGATGGGATGTGACTCTGAGTCTCCCCATCTGTGGTAGAGCGGTTTGGTCATATTTAATATATGGGAGCTCTGCAGCTACAAAAAAAAAAAAAAAAAGAGGCTGGGCACAGTGGTCATGCCTGTAATCCCAGCACTTTGGGAGGGCAAGGTGGGAGAATCACTTGAAGCCAAAAGTTCAAGACCAGCCTGATTAACATAGCAAGACCCCATCTGCACCAAAAAGATAAAAAGAAATTAGGCATGGTGGTGCATGCCAATAGTCCCAGTTATTCAGGAGGCTGAGGCAGAAGGATCCTTTAAGCCCAGGAGGTGGAGGTCACACTAATCTATGATCATGTCATTGCACTCCAGCCTGGGCTACAGAGCCAGAGAACCCGTCTAAAAAAACCGAAATATCTGGATGTTCTCTGGGACATTTGTGCCAAGCTGTGCAAAGAGGCAGTCCCCAGGGAGTAGGAAGGGATGGGGCCATTCAGTCACAGACTTGCTGTGTGACCATGCACCAGCCCCTTCCCTCTCTGGACCCCAAGTTCCCCATCTATAAAATGGGCAGGCATTGATCCACCCAGCCTCTGAGACCCCTGGAGCCCGCAGAACCCTCTGGAGCTGAACCAGGTCTAGGAGAAGAAGAGGGCAGACGATGAGCTGGACAGGCGCTGTGAGACTGAAATGGCCTTGTGAAGATAGACTGCCAGCCAAGCAGGAAGGGGCCTGGCAGCTTCAGCGCAGGAGCCTGACCCACCTCACCCCATCCACCCACCTACCTGGGAGCTCCACGCCTACCTCCCAGCTCAGGACTGGGCTCAATAACAGCAGCATCCCAGGACCAAGACTTTGGTCAAAGAGGAGGCACGGTGCCAGCATGGGGCTGTGCCTGGAGCCATCCTTGGCTTTATTTATTTAATGTATTGAGACAGGGTCTCACTTTGCAGCCCAGGCCTCATTGCTGCTAAATGCAACCTCCGCCTCCTGGGCTCAGGTGATCCTCCCACCTCAGCCTCCAGCTAGGTAGCCAGGCTAATTTTTTTTTTTTCTTTTTTTGTAGAGAGAGGTTTCACCATGTTGGCCAGGCTAGTCTCTAACTCCTGGACTCAAGCGATCCGCCTGCCTCCTAAAGTGCTGCCTCCTAAATGAAGCCCAGCCGGCTTCACTTCTGAGTTACCACTGTGGGAGCTCTTAGCAGCACTGCCAGCACGGAGCTAAGCACTTTACTCTTGGGAGCTGCCCTCATCCTCATAGTAGTCCTAGGAGGTGGGAGCTACTGTCCCCCTCTTACAGGCAAGGAAACTGAGGCTCACAAGGTCTTTTGGCCAGACAGCAGGGACCCCACCCCTCACCCACCTGCGGCTCTCTGCTGCCCACAAGCAGCATCACTGTGCCCAGGCAGTGGAGGGAGGGGGCACATTAGTCCCGCTCCCTCGATGCTGCTCTTGTTTGCCCGCTGACCTCCCTCCTGGCCGCTGGAGAGGGGGGGTATGCAAGTAGGAGCCCCTGGCAAGGCTGGGGAAGCTGAGGCCTGGGCCCGGGGTCCCTTCTGAGTGAGGTGTGGGCTGCTGTCTCCAGCATCTCCTCTGCCGCCCACCCGGGGGGTCCCCGAGGGCAGTAGTGCGCCTCCGCAGGAAAGGAAAGACGGGGCGAGGGGAAGAGACGCTACAGCCACACAAGAAGATACCCGCAGTGCTCCTCCTCCATCTCACTGCTGGGGAAACTGAGGCCTAGAGAGGAAAGTGACCCGCCCCAGGCCGCTTGGTAAGTTAGAGGCAGAGCGTACGGCCTGGCCCCCCGGGGGCTCGGGCTCCCGGCGTAGTGCTCCGCCCCCGTGGGAGGGCTGGGGTGGTTCGGGGCCTCCCGCGCGCCCCCAACCGCTCACCGAGGCGCAGACACATGTCGGCTCCGCGCAGGTCCCGCCGCCGGCTTCAGCGCGGCTCCTGAGGCTCCGGGCCGCCGGAGGACCCCGCTCCCATCCCGCTGGCCAGTCACCCGCGCGCCCCGCACCGCCGCGCTCGCCCACTTCCCGCCCGGAGCCCGGGGCTGGGCGGCGCCTGGCCGGCCTCCCTTCCCGTCACCCCGCGGGCCGCCCGACCCCGCAGCGCCCCCGCGGCTCGTGCGCCTCCCGGCCGGTCCGACCGGCTGAGCAGCCCGGGGCCCGCCCGCTGAGTCAGGCGCCGCCCCGCCCGGCCCGCCCGGCGCCGAGCCACCCGCCCTTTCGGCCTACCCGCCCTTTCGGCCCACCCGCGGCGGCCGGCCCGCTCTACAAGAGGAAACTGAGGCTCCGAGGAGCTGCCCCGCCCGGGACCGCGGGCGAGCTGGGGGCTGCACGGGAGCTGTGGTTCCCGTGACCTAGGGGGCGCCTGGGCGGAAAGCCCCCGGGGACAGGGCTGGGACTGAGAGGGGCAGCGGGGGCGGTGAAAGAGCTGCTGGGGTCTGGGGTCTCACCCTGCCTGCTGTGTGACCTCAGGCAAATCGTCTTCCCTCTCTGCGCTTACCTTTACCGCCTGCGAGCCTTGTCTTCCACGCCGAAAAAGGCACTTTACGTCTCCTTCTTGGTTGGGAGGGCCTCAGTTCCCTTTTTGGAAAATCAGGATAATAATTCCTGTCTCCTAAGGTCGTGGTGAGCCAAAATAGGATACAAAAATGAGGTAAGAAAGCGCTTTCGGCCGGGCACGGTGGTTTAGGCCTGTAATCTCAGCACTTTGGAAGGCCTAGGCAGGCGGATCGCCTGAGGTCAGGAGTTCAAGACCTGCCTGGTCAACATGGTGAAACTCCGTCTCTACTAAAATACAAAAATTAGCTGGGTGTGGTGGTGATGGCCGCCTGTAATCTCAGCTAATGGGGAGGCTGAGGCAGGAGAATCGCTTGAACCCAGGAGGCAAAGGTTGCAGTGGGCTGAGATCGCACCACTCCATCTCAAAACAACAAAACAAAAACAATAACATGCTTTGGAAACTCTCCAGAAGTTCCCAAACTAACAGGAGCACATAGTAGGAGCTTTATAAGTACTGGCTGTGGGTTACTGAGCCCTTTAATGTGCCAGGATGGACTCCAGTGAGGTCCCTTGTTAGTCTCAGCATCCCTGCGGGGAGGTACCATTCCTGCACCTTTGGGTTCAGAGACCACTCACCCAAGACCACCAGCTGGAAGTGGTGGAGTAGGCAGGAGCCTGGAATCCCCCAGGTCTCTGTGTCCAAGTTCTGTAGAGTGGCCACACTGTGGATACCTCCCTGGGCTCTCCAGGTCCTTGGAGTGGGCCCATGGGAGGCACTTACTGTGGGATCTGGGCAACATCTGTTCACAGCTTGCCCCACTTACCCCACTGGGCAGTGGCCCAGAGGGCAGGGGCTGGCCTGATGTCTTTTGGCGCTTGATTGGAGCCTGGCCTGGGGGCTGTCCACTGACTGTGTGTCTTTCTGCACACCTGTACTGACTCCTGCTTTGCTGTGCGTGTTGGGCAGTTGGGTCAGATGTGGAGCCTCTGGAGTCTGGAGAACACAGTAACACCATGGGAGGCAGTGGAGCCATTTCTCCTAGGAAGCCCCGTGGGGCATCCCATCTGGTAACCCCCCAGCAGAGGTGCTTCCCTGTCATCTGCTGTCTGAAGGGGGATAATGTGCAGGGGATTCTGGGTGGGGAGACAGATTTGCCAGGTGGAAGGGAAGATGGGGGCAGTTGATGACATCAGGCTGGCACTGGAATGTTGATGTCCTTGGGTAATCTTTTAGTGGGCAATTGGGTAGTACTCATTCATATTATACATGATCAGACACTTGTAACTATGGCCCAGAAATTCCATTTGTAGGTCTTTATCCTACCCACCAGAGTACAAAGATGTGCGTGCATTTAATGGTGTTTGTGAATAAATTGTTCCTAGTAGCAACAATGGCACCAAAATAACCAAGAGTGGTGCAGGGAGCGAGGAGCGGATTTTGCTTTTTGTTTTACATGTGGCTGTATGATTGGAGTTGGAGTCTTACAATGAACACTTATGCCTTGGTTTTGTTAAAAAGGAAGGAAGGGCCGGCCGGGCGCCGTGGCTCATGCCTGTCATTCCAGCATTTTGGGAGGCCAAGGCAGGTGGATCACTTGAGGCCAGGAGTTGGAGACCACCATGGCCAACATGGCAAAACCCCAACTCTACTAAAAATACAAAAATTAGCCGGGCATGGCGGCAGGCACCTGTAATCCCAGCTACTTGGGAGGCTGAGGCAGGAGAATCCCTTGAACCCAGGAGGCAGGGGTTGCAGTGAGCTGAGATCGTGCAACTGCACTCTAGCCTGGAAAACAAAGCGAGACTCTGTCTCAAAAAAAAAAAAAAAAAAGTCTGGGTGCAGTGGCTCACGCCTGTGATCCCAGTACTTTGGGAGGCCGAGGTGGGAGGATCACTTGAGGTCAGGAGTTTGAGACTATCCTGGCTAACATGGTAAAACCCCGTCTTTACTAAAAATACAAAAAATTAGCCGGGCGTAGCGGCACGTTCCTGTAGTCCCAGCTACTCCGGAGGCTGAGGCAGGAGAATCGCTTGAACCTGGGAGGTGGAGTGAACTGAGATCATGCCACTGCACTCCAGCCTGGGTGACAAGAGAGAATCCATCTCAAAAAGAAAAAGAATGGAAGGGCCGCTTTACCACCACTGCCCTGCCCTCATTCCACCAACAGCTTGTGATGCCAAAGCCCACCTCCCAGGAGCTACCCTGGAGAGCGCAGATGGTCACTGCAAAGCTGACGTCAAACCTCGTGTGTGCACGGATGTGGCTTCTCTGTCAGTCAGTGCCAGGCAGTCCTCTTGACTCTAACCCCTGCTGGAGCCTTCTGGAATTAGGTTGGGGACCTTTTAAATGCTCCTGCTTCCAGATGCATTGATGATGATTCTCTTTTATCCTTGGAACAACACAGAATTAAAGATAATCAATCCATTTTACAGATGAGAAAACTGAGGCCCAGAGAGGTAAAGGACTTTTTATTTTATTTATTTATTTATTTATTTTTTGAGACAGAGTCTCACTCTGTCTCCCAGGCTAGAGTGCAGTGGTGTGATCTCGGCTGACTGCAAACTCCGCTTCCCGGGTTCAAGCGATTCTTTTGCCTCAGCCTCCTAAGTAGCTGGGATTACAGGTGTGTGCCACCACACCCAGCCACCACGCCCAGCTAATTTTTGTATTTTTAGTAGAGACCGGGTTTGTTTCACCATGTTGGTCAGGCTGGTCTTGAACTCCTGATCTCATGATCCACTCATCTTGGCCTCCCAAAGTGCTGGGATTACAGGCGTGAGCCACCATCCCCGGCCCAAGGACTTTTTAAAGACCCCACAACGTATATCAGTGGTAAAGCCGAGACTTGAACCTGAACCTGTCTGACTGTGAGGTTGCTCCTGACTGCTGAGTGTGTGTGTGTCAGACATAGGGAAGCCACAACCCCCAGGAGTGTGCCTGCCCTATGGGACCTCTAAGGAGGGAAAACTTTCCACTTGCTTCTCTCCAGACCATAATTTCCTGGATATTAGTCAACCTCAGCGGTCTGAAGTTATTGCCACTTCTTTTCCTCATTGCCATGTGGCTGAAGTCCATCCGTGCCAGCTACCTGGCAAGCCTTGGCCCCTGCCCCACCTGTGTGCACACTGGCCTGAGGTTCTGGAAACAACTCCAGGCCTGAACTCTAATTCCTTATCCTCCATCAACTCACTGTGATATCCTGGCAGCTCACCACCATTTCCTGGGCCTCAGTTTCCCTATCTGTCAAACAGGGATGATGATTTTCTTTCCAGGCTTCCCAGATTTTTTGAGCCATAAATGACTTGTGAGATATGAAAGTGCGTTGGAACCTAGCCAGAGAAATACAAGTAGCAGTTACCTTCCTGGAACATTTAACAACCAGGTGTGGCCCGGTGCATTTAGCTGGGAGCTGGGTCTCCCCAGGCATGGGCTCCCATGGGGCTGCTCAGCTGGGGAGGTGGGTTCCCCTCCATCTCTCCCCTCCCTTCCTCCTCCCTCCAGCCCCTCCCTGTCCCTCCCTCACCTTCCCTCTTTTCCCTTACCTTCCATTTTCTTTCTTCGAGATGGAGTCTTGCTCTGTCACCCAGGCTGGAGTGCAGGTGTGATCGAGGCTCACTGCAACCTCTCTCCCAGGTTCAAGTGATTCTCCTGTGTCAGCCTCCCAAGTAGCTGGAACTATAGACGGGTGCCACGACGCTCAGCTAATTTCTTATATTTTTAGTAGAGCCGGGGTTTCACCATGTTAGCCAGGATGGTCTTGATCTCCTGACTTTGTGATCTGCCTGCCTCGGCCTCCCAAAGTGCTGGGATTACAGGCATGAGCCACCACACCCGACCCAATTTTTGTATTTTTTGGTAGAGACAGGGTTTTGCCATGTTGGCCAGGCTGGTCTCGAACTCCTGACTTCAGGTGATCTTCCCGTCTCAGCCTCCCAATGTGCTGGGATTAAAGGCGTTAGTCACCATGCTCCCCCCTCCTTTTTTTTGAGACAGAGTCTCACTCTTTGACCCAGGCTGGAGTTCAGTGGCTCAATGTTGGCTCACTGCAACCTCCACCTCCCAGGCTCAAGCAGTCCTCCCACTTCAGCCTCCCAAGTAGCTGGGACCACAGGCACATGCCACCATGCCTGGCTATTTTTAAAATTTTTTTGTAGAGACAAGATCTTACTATATTGCCCTGGCTGGTCTTGAACTCCTGGCCTCAAGCAATCCTCCCACCTCAGCCTCCCAAAGTGCTGGGATTTTGGGCTGTGTGCCCGGCTTTATATTTTGTTTTGTGTTTTTCTATGTGCATATGTGATTTTTTTTCTTTCTCCTCTGAGACTTCTGCTACCTGGCTCTACTCTGCTGTGCCTCCCCATCACCTTCATCTCCACTGCATCTTCCATCTGCCCTGTCACCTCCCTTCATCCATCCAGGACTGGAGTTTCTGTCCTAATGTCCTGCTCATCCATGTGAATGTCTTCCGGGACCCTTCCTTGCCATCCTCAGTGGCCTTCATCATGACTCTAGCTATTCTGTCCAGAGCCATGCCTAGAACAGCCTTCTCTGAAATCCCAATCGCAGGCATCACCAAGTCCTCCCCGGGAGCATGCCTGGATTCAGACCCCCCCCCATACCAGCCCCTTCTGTTTTCTTCCATTCAGTTAGCCCCTCCTGGCCTCTTCACCACCAAGCCTGAACCACAGGGTTGAGCATCTGAAGGCCAGCTTGGTTGTCCCAGTCAGAGATAAGGCCTGTAGGAGGCTTAGACTTGGACCAGAATGGTAGCTGTCAAGATGGAGAGAGGGAGCAGATTTGAGATAGGTAACTCATATACACATTAAAGTCTGAAAACCACTGTTCTAAGTCCTCCCACCTCCATACGAAAAAAAAATTATTTTATTTATTTTTTTAGATAGAGTCTCACTCTGTTACCCAGGCTGGAGTGCAGTGGTGCCAACTTGGTTCACTGCAACTTCCATCTCACAGGTTCAAGTGATTCTTGTACCTCAGCCTCCTGGGTAGCTGGTATTACATGTGCCAACCACCATGCCCGGCTAATTTTCATATTTTTAGTAGAGATAGGGTTTCACCATGTTGGCCAGGCTGGTCCTGACCTCAGGTGATCCACCCATGTTGGCCTTCCAAAGTGCTGAGATTACAGGTGTGAGCTGCTGCACCCGGCCCATATAAACAAATTTTTAAAAATTAGTCTAGAATTTTTATAGAATTTCATAGAATAAAAATTAGTAGAGAATTAAACAGGGTTAAAAAAATCATTCCTCTCCCTCCTTACTCCTCCCAGCTCCACAGACTCCTCTCCATCCCTCATCCTCTCCCTTTCATCTGCTTTCATCCCATCAGCCTGTAAACTCACCCAAGTCTCTTTTGTCCTAAAAAGCACAACCTTCCCTTGACCCTCTTTACATTTCCAGTGACTGCTTTTCACTTCTTTTCCCTTTGCCCACAAACCTCTGGAGTGAGTTATCTTTATTTGCTGTCTCCACCTTCCCAACTCACACTTCCTCTTCCGTTCACAGTAGTGTGGCCTCAGCTTCAGCTGGAAGAGTCCTTGCCATGGTCACCGGTGACTTCTAATTTGGCTAATTCCAGTGGAAGCATTTCAGTCCTTAAGTAGCCACTCTCCCTGCATCTCTTTCTGGAGCTTCCTCCTGCCTCTCTGGTGGTTCCTTCTCAGTCTTCTTTGTGGACTTTTTGTCATCAGCTCAACCTTGGAATTACTAGATTTTCTTGTGTTCTTTCTGCTTCCTTTACTTTTCCCATCGGTTGGCTTGTGCACTCTCACGGCTCTCCTTTTATAAGATGAATCTTAAATCACTATTCCCAGACTAGATTCTCCTCTTAGCATTGGACTCAGATATCCAGCTACCTTACCTTTCCACCTGGGGGTCCCATCACCACCTGAAGCTCAGCAGGCACCAACTGATCACTTCATCTTTCCCCCCAAACTGTATTTTCCTGTCTCAATTGGTGGCGTCATGATGTACCCAAGTCAAAAAGCTGGGAGTCATTCTTTACTCTTCCCTTTCTTTCTGCATAAAGTCAATCACCAAGTCCTGTCAATTTATGTCCATAAATATTTCTGTAATGAGTGACTTCCTTTTTGTCTCTGCTACTGTTGCCCTTGTTCACGTAGCATCTCTTGCCCACCAATTATTTTTCCACATTACTGAGTAATCTTCTTAAAGTATAAATCAAATCATTATATTCTGCTTAAAACCAGTAACATGAAAGAAATGAAAGGCCAGGCACACTGGCTCATACCAGCACTGTGGGAGGCCAAGGTGGGAGGATCATTTGCAGTCAGGAGTTCAAGACCATCCAGGACAACTTAGTGAGACCCCATCTCTACTCTCCCCCACCACTCGCCCACAAATTAGCTGGGTATGTGGCACCTGTGGTCCTAGCTACTTGGGAGGCTGAAGTGGAAGGACTGCTTGAGCCCAGGAGTTCACAGTGAGCAACAGAGCGAGATCTTATCTCTTAAAAAGAAAAGAAATTAAAGAAGACATAAGTAAATAGACATCTTAAGTTCATAGATTGGAATACTTAATATCATTAAGATGGCAATTCTTGCCAAATTGATCTACAGATTCAGTATAATCCCTATCAAAATCCAAGCTGCTCTGGAGGGAGGTTGAGAGAGGGGTGAGAGTTGAAAAATTACTTATCAAGTACAATGTTCATTGTTTGTACACTGGATACAATAGAAGCCTGATCCCCATCACTATGCAATGTACCCATGTAACTACAAGTACATGTACCCCCTGATTCTAAAATAAAATCGTTTAAAAAAATGCAAACAGCCAGGCAAGGTGGCTCACACCTGTCATCCCAGCACTTTGGGAGGCCGAGGTGGGCGGATCACCTGAGGTCGGGAGTTCGAGACGAGCCTGACCAACATGGATAAACCCCGTATCTACTAAAAAAAAATACAAAATTAGCTGGACATGGCGGTGTGCACCTGTAGTCCCGTCTACTTGGGAGACCAAGGCAGGAGAATTGCTTGAACCCAGGAGGTGGAGGTTGTGGTGAGCCAAGATCGCACCATTGCACTCCAGCCTGGGTGACAAGAGCGAAACTCTATCTCAAACTGCCCTTTTTTTTTTTTTGCAGAAATTGGTAAACTGATCCTAAATTTATATGGAAATACAGAAGCTCCAGAATAGCCAAAGCAATCCTGAGAAAGAAAAGCAAAGTTGGAGAACTCACATTTCCCAATTCAAATTTACAGTAAAGTTAAAATAATCAAGACAATGTGGTACTGACATAAGGATGGACATATGGATCAATGGAATGGAATTGAGAGTCCAAAAATAAAGAAACCAGAAATAAACAAGATATAAGAATACACATTTTTCTTTCTTTCTTTTTTGAGGAGGAGTCTCGCTCTGTCTCCCAGGCTGGAGTACAATGGCACGATCTCGGCTCACTGCAACCTTCGCCTCCCTGGTTCAAGCGATTCTCCTGCCTCAGCCTCCTGAATAGCTGGGATGACAGGCATGCGCCACCACGCCCAGCTAATTTTTTTGTATTTTTAGTAGAGATGAGGTTTCACCATGTTGGTCAGGCTGGTCTCGAACTCCTGACCTCGTGATCCGCCTTGGCCTCTCAAAGTGCTGGGATTACAGGCATGAGCCACCACGCCCAGCACATATTTTTCAATTGATCTTTTTCTTTTATTTTCTGTTTTTTTTTGGAGACAGGGTTGCTCTGTTGCCCAGGCTAGAGTGCTGTAGCTTGATGATAGGTCACTATACCCTTGAATTACTGGGTTCAAGCAATCCTCCTGCCTCAGCCTCCCAAGAACCTAAGACTACAGGTGTATACTACTGTGCTCAGCTAATTTAAACAATTTTTTTTGTAGAGACAAGGTCTCATTATGTTGCCAAAGCTGGTTTCAAACTCCTGGTTTCCAGTGATCCTCTTTCCTTGGCCTTTCAAAATGGTGGGATTACAGGTATGAGCCACCATGCCCAGCCTTGGTTAACTGAGTTTTGGCAAGGATGCCAAGATGATTCCAGGGAGAAATAATAGTCTTTCAACAAATGGAGCTGCAACAATTGGGTATCCCATGCAAAAGGATGAAGCTGAACCCCTAACTCATACCGTATACAAAAATTAACTCAAAGGCTGGGTGTGGTGGCTCATGCCTGTAATCCCAGCACTTTGGGAGGCCGAGGTGGGTGGATCACAAGGTCAGGAGATTGAGACCATCCTGGCCAACATGGTGAAACCCTGAATCTACTAAAAAATACAAGCAATTAGCTGGGTGTGGTGGCACACGCCTATAATCCTAGCTACTCGGGAGGCTGAGGCACGAGAATCACTTGAACCCAGGAGGCAGAGGTTGCAGTGAGCCAAGATCGCACCACTGCACTCCAGCCTGGCAACAGAGCAAGACTCCATCTCAAAAAAAAAAAATTAACTAAAACTGAATCAAAGACCTAAATGTAAGAGCTAGAACTATATAACTCTTTTAAGAAAACATCGACATAAGTCTTTGTGATCTTGGATTAGACAAGGGATGATGACACTAAAAGCATGAGCAACCAAAGAAAAATAGATGAGCATGATGTCTTCAAAATTAGAGACTCTGTGCTTCAAAAGGCATTGTCAGGAAAGTGAAAAGATGGCCCATTGAAACTATTTGCAAATCATTGTCTGATAAAAGTCGAGTATCCAAAATACATTTAAAAAGTCTTACAATTCAACAACAGAAGGACAAATACAAATACAAATTGCCCCTTTTTTTTTTTTTCTGCAGAAATTGGAAAACTGATCCTAAATTTATATGGAAATACAGAAGATCCGGGATAGCTGAAACAATCAGAACAAAACAAGAAGAGGCAAAGGATTTTAACAGACATTTCTCCAAATAAGAAACATAGATGGCTAATAAGTACAGGAAAAGATGCTCAACATCATTAGTCAATAGGGGACTACAAATAAAAACTACAGTAGGATACCACTTCATATCCACTAGCATGGCTATAACCAGAAAGGCAGACACTAACAACTGTTGATGAAGATGTGCAGAAATGGGAACCCTCATGTACTACTGATGAGGATATAAAATGGTGCAAGCACTTTGGAAAGCCATACAGCAGTTCCTCAAAAAATTAAACATAAGCCTGGGCAACATAGTGAGACCCCATCTCTACAAAAAAATTTAAAAATTAGCCAGACAGGATGATATGCACCTGTGGTCCCAGCTATTTGGGAGGCTGAGGTGGGACAATCTCTTGAGCCCAAGGCTGTAATGAGCCATGATCACACCACTGAGCTCTAGCCTAGGCAAAAGAGCAACCCTGTCTCTAAAAAAAAAAAAAACAAAAGAAAAACGAACATAGAATCATATGACCCAGCAATTTCATTCATAGGTATATTTCCAAAAGCACTGAAGACATATTCATACAAAAACTTGTGTAAATAATCAGAGCAGCATTCTTTATAATTATATTACCACAACCAGAGAGGAACCCACACTCTCTGCCTTCTTTCCTATTACCATAAATGAAGTCCTCTTGCTTCTTTTGAAGGCTAACTCTCACCTTGTCAAGGGCTTTGCTTCTGCAATTACATGCTTTTTGTCCTGCAACACCAAATAATCTCTCTCTCTCCCCAATGGAACATTCCAGTCAACACATAAAGGTGCCATGTACTTACATCTTAACAACACATCATGAAACAACAAACCTCCCTTGACTCTACTTGCCCTCCAGATACTACTCATTTTTCCCCCTTCATTCCTACTTCCTTGAATCTCATCACTCTTCAACACACTTTCTTTAGGCTCCCCACCTCACCACTCCACTGAAACTGCTCTTACCAAGAATGCCAACATCTTTCATGCTGCCAAATCCAGTGGGCACCCTAGTCTGTTCTTACCTTAACTTCTCAGCAATGATCAAGCAAGATGACCCCTTTCTTCTGCTTCTAACATGCTTCTTTTGGTTCTATGACCCCACACCCTTCAGGTTTTCCTCCTACCTTTGTAACTATTCATTCTTGTTCCCTTTAAGTTGATTTTTCCCTCCTGGACCTCTAAGTCCAGTCCTCAGTGGCGCATTGTGAGGTCAAGTCTTTGACCTCATTATCATCAATAACTATACTACTTCTAAGAACTTACCTTTCAGCACCCTACCCCTAAAACCCATCTTCTGTCTTTCCAGACCACTAACTCTAATATCTTAATAATTCTTCGGCTTCTTGAGATCTCCATTCTTTGACCCTTCATGATGGCACACTTGAGAATTTGGTCAGAGTCCTCTTATTTTCTCATCTATACCCTCTTAGTGATCTCATCCACACCCCTGGTTTTTATACTGTCAGCGTGTCAATGATTCCTATATACAGTCACCCTTCAGCATCTGTAGGGGATTGGTTCCAGGAACCCTTCAGATGCCAAAAATTTTGGATGTTCAAGTCCTTTATATGAAATGCTATAGTTATATGTTATATTTGCATATAATGCAAATGTTATATTTGCATATAACCAATGCACATCCTTCCATGTACTTTATCTCTAGATTACTTGTAATACTTATTATAAGATAATGCTATTTAAATTATTATACTGTATATTTAAATTGGTATTTTTTATTGCTGTATTGTTATTATTTCAAAAATATTTTTGGGCTGGGTGCAGTGGCTCATGCCTGTAATCCCAGCACTTTGAGAGGCTGAGGCAGGCAGATCACTTGAGGTCAGGAGTTCAAGACCAGCCTGGCCTACGTGGTGAAACCTCATTTCTACTAAAATTACAAAAATTAGCTGGGCATGGTGGCATGCACCTGTAATCCCAGCTACTCAGGAGGCTGAGGCAGGAGAATCACTTGAACCCAGGAAGTGGAGGTTGCAGCAGTGAGCCAAGATCGTGCCACTGCACTTCAGTCTGGGCCACAGAGTGAGACTCTGTCTTAAAAAAAGATAAGTATGTATGTATGTATGTATGTATGTATGTATGTATAGATAGATTGATAGATAGATATATTTTTTTTTACTACAATTGGTTGGATCCACAGATATGAAGGGCCGACTGTGTATATCTCCAGCTCTGACTTCTAAGTTCCAAATGTATGTACCCAAATGCCTATTTGTCATCTCTACTTGAATGTCTAGTGGCCATCTAAACATAAAACCCCCAAGAAGAGCTCTTAGTTCCATGCCCCTCAATTCATTCTTTCCGTTTTCAGTAAATGGCACTATCATCTATCTAGTTGCTCAAGCCAAAGGCCTAAAGGCCATTAGAGATTCTTCCCTTTTTCTCATTCTTTACATTCTATCCATCTGCAAATCCTGCTGTTCTAGTTCCAAAAACCTATTACATCAAACAGCTTCTCTCCATTTCTGTCATCACTCCCTTCATTCAGCAGCCTCCTAACTGGTCCCTCTACAATTTGTTTTCCATGTAGCAGCCAGAGTGAGCTTTCAAAAACTTTGGCCGGGTGCGGTGGCTTATGCCTGTAATCCCAGCCGTTTAGGAGGCCAAGGCGGGCAGATCACGAGGTCAGGAGTTCAAGACCAGCCTGGCCAACATAGTGAAACCCTGTCTCCATGAAAAATACAAAAATTAGGTGTGGTGACATGCGCCTGTAATCCCAGCTACTTGGGAGGTTGAGGCAGGAGAATCGCTTGTACCCAGGAGGCAGAGTTTGCAGTGAGCCGAGATCATGACATGGCACTCCAGCCTGGGTGACAGAGTGAGACTTTGTCTAAAACAAAACAAAACAAAACAAAAAACATGCATCAGGCCATATCAATGCCTCCTTTTATTGGGCTCTGTAAGTCTTCACCAAGGCCCACAGTTTCCAGCATGCCCTGGCTCCCACCCACTTCTTGAATATCGTAGCTCACCAGTCCTCTCTTTCATTACCACACTTCAGCTGCCCTGCTGTCTCTCTTCTCTTTCAAAACATCCAAGTGGTTTCCATCTTAGGATCTTTTCCCTCGCATCCCTCTGGCTTCCATACTCTGCCTTCAATCCTCACTGAGCTTTTTGTCTCACATAGATTCAATCAGTGCTGCTCAATAGAACTTCTGTAATGAGGGAAGTGTCCTTTATCTGCATTGTACAGTATGGCAGCCACTAGCCACGTATGGTTATTGAGCACTTGAAATGTGGCTAGTGTGACTCAGAATCTGAATTATTTAATTAAATTTCAATTTAAATAGGAACAAGGGAGAGTGGATATCGTATTGAACAATTGAAGGTAAATTGCCTACAAGCCGTTCTCTATTAAATTATTCTGTTTTATTTTCTTCAAGGCACATTTCTCTAGATGAAATAATCTACTCATTTATTTATTCATTTCCTGCTTCTATCTACTAGAATTTTGGTTCTATGAGAGCAGAGGCCTTGCGGACCTTGTGTACAGTGCACTGCCCAATACTCAGCACCTGGAACGTGTCAGGAATGTGGTAGGCACTTGATCAGTATTAACCAATGAATAAAGCATTACATCAGCAATTCTCCATGTGTGATCTACAAATTCCTGAAGGTTCCAGGACCTTTTCGGAGGCTCTGTGAAGTCAGTTATTTTCATAATAATACTAAGACCTTATTTTGTCCTTTTTTTTGAGAGAGAGTCTGGCTCTGTCGCCCAGGCTGGAGTGCAGTGGCACAATCTCGGCTCACTGTAATCTCCACTTCCCAGGTTCAAGTGATTCTTGTGCCTCAGCCTCCAGAGTAGCTTGGATTACAGGTGTGCGCCACCATGCCTGACTAATTTTTTGTATCTTTAGTAGAGACAGGGTTTCACTATGTTGGGCAGGCTGGTCTTGAACTCCTGGCCTCCAGTGATATACCTGCCTTGGCCTCCCAAAGTGCTGGGATTACAGGTGTGAGCCACTGCACCCGGGTGTATTTTGTCTTTTTGATGATATAAAAGCAATGGTGAATAAACAGCTGGCCCTTTAGCACAAAGCAAGGCAGCACCCCCAAACTATACCTGTAGTCATAGTATTCTTCACTGCTATGCACACACAAAGAAGGAAACAATATTCCAGCTTCACTTATTAATGACTTGATTAAACAATAAAAATTATTAACATCATTAAATTCGACTCTTAAGTATACGTCTTTAAAATATTTTGGCAGAGTGGGAAGAATTCTTCTGCATACGCGAGTGCCGTGGTTGTCTCAGGGGAAGGCACCTGGGAAGTTGTGTAAGTTGCAAGCTGAACTAGCTACTTTTTTCATGCAGTACCCTTTCCACTTCAAAGAAGGATGGAAAGACTACTATGATGTGCAAATGTGGGGTTTTTGCAGACATTATTTCTAAAATGAACAAAGTGAGACTGTCGCTTCAAGGGTAAAAACTGGCCGGGTGCAGTGGCTCATGCCTGTAATCCCAGCACTTCGGGAGGCCGAGGCAACTGGATCACTTGAAGTCAAGAGTTTGAGACCAGCCTAACCAACATGGTGAAAACCCGTCTCTACTAAAAATACAAAATTAGCCAGGCATGGTGGCGTACACCTGTAATTCCAGCTACTTGGGAGGCTGAGGCAGGAGAATTGCTTGAACCCAGGAGGTGGAGGTTGCAGTGACCTGAGATCATGCCATTGCACTCCAGCCTGGGCAATGAGAGTAAAACTCCATCTCAAAAAAAAAAAAAAAAAAAGGTAAAAACTGACAATATTTGCTGCCAATGAAAAAATGTGAGCTTTTCAGTAAAAATTAGAATTTTGGAATATTTGAATCTACTACCATGACCTTAACAGTGTCCCAATACTTTTTTTTTTTTTTTTTGGAGACAGAGTCTCACCCTGTTGCCCAGGGTGGAGTGCAATGGAGTGATCTTGGCTCACTGCAATCTCCACCTCCCGGGTTCAAGCAATTCTCTGCCTCAGCCTCCTGAGTAGCTGGGATTACAGGTGCCCACCACCACACCCGGCTAATTTTTTGTATATTTTAGTAGAGACAGGGTTTCACTCTCTTGGCCATGGTGATCTTGAACTCCTGATCTCGTGATCTGCCTGCCTTGGGCTCCCAAAGTGTTGGGATTACAGGCGTGAGCCACCTTGCCTGGCCTGTCCCAATACTTAAAGAAGTTCTGATAAGATCAGTGGTAACATTAATGAATGTGATTTTTTTCTATTGCTTAATGAAATGTGTCAACATTTAGATTTGCATAACTCAGTGAACTCGCATTTTCTAAGTGACCAGTGCATGATGTTACAAAATCATGCATAGACAAAATGGATGCATTCAAAGTGCAAGATAAACCAACACATTTTAATTTAATTTGTTTTTTGAGACAGTCTTACTCTGTTGCCCAGACTGGAGTGCAGTGGTATAATTACAGCTCACTGCAGCCTCGACCTTCTGGGCTCAAGTGATCCTCCTGCTACAGCCTCCTTAGTAGCTGGGACCACAGGCACACACAACCACACCTGGCTAATTTTTGTGTTTTTAATAGAGACAGGGGTTTTGCTATGTCTGAAACTCTTGAGCTTCAAATGGTCTACTCACCTCGGCCTCCCAAAGTATTGGGATTATAGGCATGAGCCACAGCACCTGGCCCAGATTCTAATTTTAATGAAACTTTCAATGAAAAGTTTATTGATATGGTTTCAGATTTCATATTGAAACTATGTGTTATTGTTTACACTTTAGTGTAGCCTGTTAAATGTGCAATTACATTATATGTCTACAAAAACAATGTACATATCTTAATTTAAAAACACTTTATTGGGCTGGGCACACCTGTAATCCCAGCACTTTGGGAGGCCGAGGCAGGTGGATCACAAGGTCAGGCATCCTGGGTAACATGGTGAAACCCTGTCTCTAAAAAAAAAAAACAAAAAACGCTCCACTTTATTGCCAAAAAACACATGCTAACATTCATCTGAGCCTTCAATGAGTTGTAATCTTTTGGCCGGTGGAGGGTCTTCCCTTGATGTTGATGGCTGCTAACTAATCAGGATGGTGGTTCCTGAAGATTGGGGTGGCTGTGGCAATTTCTTAAAATAAGACAATAATGAAGCTTGCCTCATTGATTGCCTCTTCCCTTCATGAAACATTTCTCTGTAGCATGCAGTGCAGTTTGAGAGCATTTTACCCACAGTACTCCTTCAAAATTGGAATCCATTTTCTCAAACTCTGCTGCTGCTTTATCAACTAAATGTATGTAATATTCTAAATCCTTGGTTGTCATTTCAGCAATGTTCACAGCACCTTCACAGGAGTAGATTCCATCTCAAAAAACCACTTTCTTTGCTCATCTATAAGGACAAGCAGCTCCTCATCCATTCACGTTTTAATCATGAGATTGAAGCAATTCAGTCACATCCCAGGCCCGACTTCTAGTTGTCTTGCTATTTCTACTCCATCTGCAGTGACTCCTTCCTCTGAAGTCTTGAACCCACAAAGTCATCCACGACAGTTGGCATCAACTTTTTCTAAACTCCTATTAGTATGGATTTTTTTTTTTTTGAGACAGAGTTTTGCTCTTGTTGCCCAGTCTGGAGTGCAGTGGTGTGATCTTGGCTCACCACAACCTCCACCTCCCGGGTTCAAGTGATTCTTCTGCCTCAGCCTCCTAAGTAGCTGGGATTACAGGCATGCGCCACCATGCCCTGCTAATTTTGTATTTTTAGTAGAGATAGGGTTTCTCCATGTTGATCAGGCTGGTCTTGAACTCTTGACCTCAGGTGATCCGCCTGCCTCGGCCTCCCAGTGTGCTAGGATTATAGGCGTGAGCCACTGTGCCCAGCCAATATGGATATTTTGACCTCCTCCCATGAATCATGAATGTTCTTAGTGGCATCTAGAATGGCAAATTCTTTCCAGAAGGTTTTCAGTTTACTCTGCCTAGACCATCAGAGGAATCACTATTTATGGCAACTATAGCCTTTTGAAATATATTTCTTAAATAATAAGACTTGAAAATTGAAATTGCTCCTTGATCCATGGGCTGTAGAATGGTTATTATGTTAGTAGGTATGAAAACAACATTAATCTCCCTGTACCTTTCTATCAGAACTATTGAGTGACCAGGTACATTGTCAATAAGCTGTAATAGTTTGAAATGAATCTTTTTTTTTCCCCTGAGCAGTAGGTCTCAACAGTGGACTTAAAATACTCAGTAGACAATGCTGTAAACAGATGTGCTGTCACTAGGCTTTGTCGTTCTATTTGTAGAGCACAGGTGGAGTAGATTTAGCATATTTCTTAAAGGTCCTAGGATTTTTGGGATGGTAAATGAGCCTTAACTTCAGCATAAAGTCACCAGCTGCATTAGCCTCTAATAAGATAGCCTGTCCTTTGAAGGTCTGAAGCCAGGCATTGACTTCTCTCCAGCTATGAAAGTCCTAGATTACATCTCCTTCCAATAAAAGGCTGTTTTGTCTACACCAAAATCTGTTGTTTAGTGTTGCCACATTCATCAGTGATCTTAGTTAGATCTTCCAGATAACTTGCTGCAGCTTCTATATCAACACTTGCCGCTTCACTTGCACTTTTATGTTATGGAGACAGCTTTTTCCCTTAAACCTCATGAACCATCCTCTGCTAGCTTTAAACTTTTCTTCTCTCAGGCTTCATAGAATTGAGGAGAGTTAGGGCCTTTCTCTGGATTAGGCATTTAAGGGAATATTGTGGCTGAATATCTGATCTACCCAGTCTACTCAACCTTTCTCCATATCAGCAATAAGGCAATAAAGCTATGTCTACCATGTAGGTTTGTAGTCTCTATGATGTTGGCACAACAACAAAGTTGCCTAATGATGCATTTCTCAGAAGGTATGCCCGTTGTAAAGAGCTATTGATGCATTTCTCAGAATGTATGCCCGTTGTGAAGCAACACATAACTGCACGGTAGTGACATCAAGGCTCATTGATCACAGACCACCATAACAGATATAATAATAATGAAAAATTTTGAAATATTGTAAGAATTACCAAAATGTGACACAGAGACATGAAATGAGCATGTGCTGTTGGAAATGTGGCTCTGATAGGTTTGCTTGATGAAGGGTTGCCTCAAACCTTCAGTTTGTAAGAAACGCAATATCCGTGAATAAAAGAATAAAGTGGAGTGCAATAAAAGGACATTTGCCTGTACGCCCACCTTTTCCAGTTATCTGTGTGGGACTGAATTTTCTTCAGACACTTCAGCCAAAACACCATATTTCAACAGATCAAATGAAGAAGCAGATATGGAAATTTAGCTGCATTTCATTAACCCATAATTAAAGAGATTTGCAAAAATGTAAAATAATGCCATTTTTCTCACTAATTATTTTGCTTGGAAATGTAGTTTTTAAAATTTAACAATGTTTTATTTATGTTAACATTAATGAGTCTTTTTGATTTTCAAATAAATATTTTTTAAATTCTTAATTTTAATTTTTTTCTTTTTAAGACAGGATCTCACTCTGTTGCCCACACTGGAATGCAGTGGTGCCATCATGGCTCACTGCAGTCTTGACCTCCTGGACTCAAGAGATCCTCCCACCTAAGCCTCCTGACTAGCTGGGACTATAGGAGTGCACAACCATGCCCAGCTAATCTTTATATTTTTTGTAGGGACAGGGTTTCATCATGTTGCCCAAACTCCTGGGCTCAAGTGATCTGCCCGCCTCAGCCTCCCAAAGTGCTAGGATTACAAGTGTGAGTCACTGTGCCTGGCCAATTTTAATTTATAATATGACAAATATCAATAATATAACTCACATAAACAAAAGCTCTTTTAGGTCTTCAATGTTTTTTTTTTCCTTGTGATGGAGTTTCTCTCTTGTCGCCCATGCTGGAGTACAATGGTGTGATCTCGGCTTACTGTAACTTCCGCCTCCCGGGTTCAAGCGATTCTCCTGTCTCAGCGTCCTGAGTACCTGGGCTTACCAGCACCCACCACTCTATTTTTAGTAGAGACAGGGTTTCACCACGTTGGCCAGGCTGGTCTCAAAACTCCTGACCTCAAATGATCCACCTGCCTCGGTCTCCCAGAATGCTAGGATGATAGGCATGAGCCACAGCTCCTGGCCTTCAATAATTTTTAACAGCATAATAGGGTCCTGAGATCAAGAAGTTTGGGAGACACTGCTATAGATAAATACTGAAGTTAATCAGCTTAAAATACCTTGGTGTATTAGTGGAGGGAAAACAAGATAATTACAAATAAGCAGCCCCATTTGGAAAACGGGAGAAGGAGAACACTCAGTGGACCATGGTGTGCATTACATGAAGAATAGCAAGGATTCCTTGCCCCAATAGAGCAGAGGCAGTCTGGCTGCTCTACTTTGCTGGAGGGTCTCCCCTGCTCATTGTAACTCTGTGGCCACACCTTAGCAGGGTTTTGACCATTTCCTGTGGGTATTGTTTGGGGCCAAGACATTGCCTTAGTGGTTGATCAGTCACAGGCTTCCACTTGTCAGGATTGGGGTTTCTCTGGCAAGACCACTCATTTAAGAGATGTATAAGTTTAGCCAGGTGCTGTGGATCACACTTGTAATCCTAACACTTTAGGAGGCCAAGGCAGGAAGATTACTTGAGGCCAGGAGTTCAAGACCAGCCTGGGCAAAGTAGTGAGACCCTGTCTCTACAAAAAGTAAAACAATTATTTGGCATGGTGGCACACACCTGTAGTCCTAGATAGGCGGTCAAGGCAGGAGGATTGCTTAAACCTAGGAAGTCAGTGCTGCAGTGAGCCGTGATTGTATCACTGCACCCAGCCTGGGTGGCAGAGCGAGACCTTGTCTCTAAAAATATTTTTTTAATAAAAAAACAATAAAAATAAAAAGATGTGTACAGTTTCTGACTTATTTGCATTTGGATAAGAGCTGGGGCTAATAACTGAGTCAGAAGAACTGTAAATTATGGTCCTGAATCTAGACTTTGATCTTGATTTGCTAGGGGAGGATGTCTCTCTTAGCAACAGAAGCCTCCCAGTACTCAGATCAAGGCCTCTGTCTTCACCTTTGCCTTGGAACAATGTGAACACCAGGCATGGGGGTGGGGGGACAGCTGGCGGGCTCTAAGTGGAAGGCTCTTTATTTACATAAGGGTCATTGTTCTCTTAATGAGACAGGTCTGAAGGGGTTGGGAGGGGTGTGTTTCCTGCCTCCCGGCCTTTGCTCCCACTCACTTTAGCTTTGACATAAAGAGATGAGCATTTTCTTTTCCTTCCTTCCTTCTTTTTTCTTTCTTTCTCGATTTCTTTCTTCTTTCTCTTTCTTTCCTCCTTTCTCTTTCTTTGCTTTTCTCTCTCTTTCTTTCTCTCTCTCTTTCTTTCCTTCTCTTTTTCTCCTCCCTCCTTTCCTCTTCTCTCCTCTCTGCTTCCCCTCCTCCCCTCCCTCCCTCCCTCTTTCCTTCCTTCCTTCCTTCCTTTCTTTCTTTTTTTCTTTTCTTTTCTTTTCTCTTTCTTTCTTTCTTTCTTTCTTTTTTCTTTCTTTCTCATTTCTTTCTTTCTTTCTTTCCTTCTTTCTCTCTCTCTCTTTCTTTCTTTTGTTATTTTTTTGACAGAATCTTGCTCTGTCACCCAGGCTGGAGTGCAGTGGCGCAATCTTGGCTCACTGCAACCTCCACCTCCCAAATTCGAGCAATTCTCCTGCCTCAGCCTCCCAAGTAGCTGAGATTACAGGAGTGCACCACCACGCCCAGCTCATTGTAAGGCCGATAGCCTCGCCAGGAGCCAGATGGACAATACTCACCCGCTCCGCTCCTGATAACACTTATCAGGAGGCCAGACATCCTACCGGCGCCTGCCTTCTCCATGTAAGCTCCCCACACCCACTCCTGCATTCCACCCCTAGCCCCACACTCAGCACTAAATCATGCTGTCAGCCCAAAATTCAAAAATCCCGCCGAGAGCCTGACCAATGGCAGCTCGCCAAGTC
>CAUYLG010034809.1:0-42882 GCA_963573385.1 Cacajao melanocephalus | reverse complement strand
TTGCTATTGTAAACAGTGCTGCAATGAACATTCGTGTGCATGTGTCCTTATAGTAGAACGATTTATAATCCTTTGGATATATACCCAGTAATGGGATTGCTGGGTCAAATGGAATTTCTATTTCTAGGTCCTTGAGGAATCACCACACTGTAAGGTAATTCCAAAAAAAATAGTTGTATGAAGAGATATGCAAAAGGCCTCTGTGGCAAAGGCTGCTGCTTCTCTTTAATACCCTTGTTCCCATTCCTTATTAGAAACAACACTCCAATCTTATTGGGGGCAGAAATGCACTCAGCTAAAATTCCAGGTTTCCTCATCTACTTTTTAATTAGACGTAGCCATGAGACAAATTTTGGCCAATGATGGGTAGAAGAGCATGAAGGCCTTCCAGGAGGATTACTTAAAAACAGCAGACTCAGCCAGGAAGGTTCATCCCTTTTGCCCTTCTTCCCATCCTCTGTCATGTTACCTGAGATGCTGCTGTAGCAGCTGGAGCTCCAATAGCAGTCTTGGGCCATCAGGTAACCTTGAGATGAAAGCCTTGCAGCAGAAAGATAGAAGTCGGCTGGCTTCTTAATGATCCTATAAGGCTATGCCTACTCCAGCTTTCTTTTACATAAGAAGATAAAAACTTTAAAATAAATTGTTACTTAAAGTTTTCTGTTATAAAGAATCTGTCTTAATCTATCCAAGCTGCCATAACAAAATACCACAGACTGGGTGACTTAAGAGAAAGAAGGCTAGAAGTCCAAGGGCAGGGTGCCAGCATGGCCATATGCTCACGAGGGCCCCATTTTTCCAGCATGCAGAGAGCTGCCCCCTCACTGTGTCCTCACATAGCAGAAAGAGAAAACAGATCTCTCTCTTTTCACCTTTTTGTAAAGCCATCAATACTAACGGATTAAGACCCCATGCTTATGACCTTATTTAGCCTTAATTATCTCCTAAAAGCCCTGTCTACAAATACAGTCACATTAGGGTTAGGGCTTTTACACGAATTTGGGGGCAAACAAAATTCAGTCCAACTCAGAGCCCATCGGAACCTGGCAGGTTTATGGTCCATGACATTAAAGTGAATCTCAAACTAACACTGTCTTATCCAGAAAGTTCACTCAGCCCTCCCTGCGAATTCTGTCTACTTAGGATTGTTCTTTTCCCTTCTTCTGGGGTTGCTCATTTCTCCCCTATGCATCCTGCCCCTTCATTTAGGCAACCACCTGGATTTATCTGCTTGCTTCTAGATTCCAGCCTCCTAGATTTCAGCTTTATTCACAGTTCTCTCTACATGCTGCCATGGGTTTGGAATCTCCTGATATCTCAGATGAGGAAAAACCCTCTAATATAGCCTCTAGCATTGCACAAACCCTACCAGCAAAGCTGGATCTGTTGCCTAAATACTACTCTAAATGGAAAAAAAAATCTAGATGTCTGTGGATGGACAGGTAGATGCCAAGGCTTCCACAGACAGTCGTGCAAGTTGTGCACTGCACCATTCTAAGCGGTGCCATTCACATCATAAACAATCACTCATCTCACTCACCTATGCCTGACCTATGCTGTATAAGTAGCCTGGTACCCACCGCTAAACAGGCAGAAGTCAGAGTTAAACTAGCCATGCTGCTGGGCCCTCTGAACCACTGAGAAAGGAGGAAAAGAGAACAGAGATGAATTATCAATGTGGGAGCAGTGATAACTGAGAATGGGAGGGGTGAATATTATTAGCCTGCAGGTATGAGCAGTTGTAAGGTAGGATGTGGAAGAAAATCATTGTCATTCCTACTGATAATAATTGTATGTCATTATCATAGCACATTCATCTATGTTTTCTAGATTAACACTCACAACCCCCTTTATAGAAATTATTATTGATACAATTTAATAGATGAGAAAATGGAGACTCAGAGTTAGATGACTTGCCTAAAATGTATTGGTCTAGAACAGGAAGAGCAGCGCTTAAACCCAGGGTTTCCTGTTCCCAGACTGTGTTCTCTCTACCATGTGCTCACAAATTGGTGGTTTGGGAGCCAAGTATTATTCTCATACTCATTTTATTATTAATGGAAATTAGAAACACAGGTAGTTCTATGCATTTGTTGAAGGAAAATGAAAGAATCTGAACTTTGAGCCAAAATCTGACTCTGGATCCTGGGCTTGTTTCACCAACAGCATGTTACATTTCTCAAAGCATCCTTGCCCATATGACCTTCCACTAATACACTCGACCCCAATTCCAGTGCTACTTTTTTTCCACTATGGAAAGAGCATCCTAAAAACAATTGAATTATAAAGAACACACGAGCCTAGTACCAATGAGAAATGTGATTTAGACACAGCTTCAGAGCCCACCAGCCCACCTTCCATTCTCAGCTGGCTGGCCATGTTTGTTGGGTGTGCACTGACTGCTCAGCATAACTGCGGGCACAGATCCATGCCACTGAGAAAAACACTTTTCCGGGGAGACCAGAGCCAATCCGTGCAGTTTAGGGCCAACTTTAGCCAATAAATGCTGCCTGGAGGACCATGTTGAAACCAACTTGTAAGACATTATCCAGTTCAGGGGAAAAGAGAGAAGAAGGGGATTATCAATGCCTGCTATGGAGACATTGATAATTGAGAATGGGGAGGGGTGGGTATTGTTAGCCTACAGCCTTGATGACCCAAGCACATAAGGATGGAATGCTTTCTAGGGCAGAGAAACCAAAACCAGAGTGCAAGACTCAAGACTATTGCTAGGAAGGGTTGGACCAGAGACAATTAGATTGTAACCAGTAGATCACCCCCTTCCTCTCTCCTCTGTCTTCTCCCTATACCACCAAACAGTCACAGACTTACAAACACACACACATACACACACACACACACACACACACACACACACACACACACACACACACACTCCTATGAAGCCAAGTCAAATGAAGGTTAGGAAGACATTGAAGAACAAACAACACAACGGTTACGTGAAGGAGGAGATGTGTTTGAATGTGAAACTAGGGTGGTCCTACCAGCTTTGCCTTTGTTAGGAGCTTACTAGAGGAAGATAATTTTAGAAATGAAACCTTGATATTAGACTTGACAGAGATAGAATCTGGGGTAAGAAGGAGAGCAAGATGAGACTTTGAGATCTAAGAAGCACCTGAAGATTGAACAGCAGGGTCAGAGCTATCACTCACAAACAGTGCTAATATTTGCTCCAGTCAAGACTTTACCACTTTTTCTTAACATGTGCTTTACAAGGCTGAAACAAGGACCCAAATCACATATCTGGGCAAGGACAGGAGACAAGCAAAGGGGGTTCCAAAAAAACAAAAATGTGGGGGATGTTTTTACCTAGATCAGTTTTTTTGTTGCTTTGGTTTGGTTTGGTTGGTTTTTTTTGGTCCAGGTCACTGTCTTAGCAGTTCTTGTCTTGGGAACATGGCCTTTGACACCAGAAACTTTTGAAAATTCATGGTCCAGCTTCACTTACCCACCAGCAATCCCCAGCAGGAAAATAAGGTCCAGAAAGGTGGCGCGGCTTGTCCAAGGATATACCAGCAATTCATGTCAGAGCCACAGGCAGAACTTAAGTTACATGTGTAGAAGCCTGTCTTTAAAATACTTATAGAAGCCTCTCTTTTAAATGCTTTTTAAATAGCGTGAAAGCCACCACTTTTCCCTTGACAGCTGCCACCTGCCACCAAGAGTCACCACCCAGAGTCACCACCCAGCTTCTCAAGACTGCTCGGCATGTGTGGGGTCTCCCAGGGACCGGTGTATCAAACAGGATTGAGTTTGGCTGCCTATAACAGAAAAGCTAAAAGTAAATGTGCATATTGCTCACTAATGAAAAAAGAAGTCGACAGTACATAGTCCAGGGATGGCATAGGAGCAATACAAAGTTGTCTGGGACTCAGGCTCCTTCTATCATGCCAGACTACCAACTCTGGAGGGTAGCTCAGGTTCTCATGGTCCAAGATGCTCTGCTAGAGCACCAACCTACACCTATGGCAGTAGAAGGGAGGTAAAGTTTAAAAATAAAAAGATATACGTCTTCCCTTTAAGAACACTTCCTGTGTTCACTGACAACCCTTATCTCATTGGTCAAAACTGAAGTCAATCAAAAGCTTCCATCCCAGTTGCAAAGGCGAATGAGGGAGGTAGTCATTTAATTATTGGCAATATGCCATCTCCTTAATAATGAGAGGAAAGCAAAGCTAGAGAAACAATGCGGGTTTCTGCCATACTCAGGACCAGTCTCCAGGTGACAGGAAATGGACAAGAGAAGACAAATGAGTAAGTCAGAGAAGACTCATGCCCTGATGGCATTTGAAGACAGAAGACCATGAGTTAGCACAAAGGAGAAAGGAGAGAGTTTTCCACAGAGGTAATTTCATAGGCAAAGGCCTAAAGGAAGGGATATTAAAAGCTAATATAATAGGGGAAATAGTTACTGGGCCAATGGTGATGGAGAACAGCCTAAGGAAGCAGGTATACATGTGGAATGGGAGAGGCATTTGATAACCTGTCAAGACCTAACCTCTTAGTTTTTTGCATCATTTCAACATTTATTGTGCACCTCCTGTGTGACAAGAGCTACACCTACTTGAGTAAGAAAAAATGAAATAAGCCAGGTATGGTGGTTCATGCCTGCAATCCCAGCATTTTGAGAGGCTGAAACAGGCAGATCACCTGAGGTCAGGAGTTCAAGACCAGCCTGGCCAACATGGTGAAACCCCATGTCTACTGAAAATACAAAAATTAGCCAGGCATGGTGGTGGGCACCTGTAATCCCAGCTACTTGGGAGGTTGAGGCAGGAGAATTGCTTGAACCTGGGAGGCTGAGGTCGCAGTGAGCCAAGATCATGCCATTGTACTGCAGCCTGCGTGACAAGAGTGAAACGCCATCTCAAAGAAGAAGGAGGAGGAGGAGGAGAAAAAAGAATGAATGAAATAGCCACTAAACTCATGAAACTTAGACTCCAGAAGAAAAATAAAACACATCAACAGACCACCACAGTAAAGAGTGATGGACACAAAGTCAGGAGATCAAGATCATCCTGGCCAACACGGTGAAACCCCGTCTGTACTAAAAATACAAAAGATTACCTGGGTGTGGTGGCAGGTGCCTGTGATTCCAGATCTCGGGAGGCTAAGGCAGGAGAGTTGCTTGAACCTGGGAGGCGGAGGTTGCAGTGAGCCAAGATTGCACCACCGCACTCCAGCCTGGCCCGCAAGAGTGAAACTCTGTCTAAAAAAAAAAAAAGAAAGAATGTTGGAGATGATGCTAGAGAAAGTTCCATGCTAGGGAAGCACCAGAAGAGGCACTTAACACACACTTAGGTCAGGGAAGGCAGAGGCCACCTGTAAAAAAAAATGATTTAAAAAAAAAAGCCATGTAGCACAGGGTTAAGGAAAAGGCTCTGTGTCTGCTTCACCAGGTTCAAATCCTAGCCCCACTTCTTAACAGCTGTGTATCCTGGTAAGGCATTTATTATTTCTGTACCCCAACCTCCTGATCTATAAGGTAGGGATGCTAATGGTGATAGTAGCACCTATTCGCTAGGATTGCTCAAAAGTTCAAAGGAGATACTCCACATGAAGTCCTTAGCGTGGCATCTGGCATAAAAATAAGTGCTCTGTGTAGATGAGTTGTTAATAAGATGATTATTACTAATGCTAAGAGCTAAGGCTAAGTAGGATCTTGTGGGGAATGAGAAAACAGAGATATAAACAGAAGAAATAACTTTTTTCAAAAGGCTTGAGTCACAGAGAATCAGAAGGAAGGGCACAGGTGGAGAATCTGAGAGAGGACACTGAGGAGGTGAGCACAACAGGTCATGCAGAGAGTTTCAGGCCAGGTAAAGGCATCTGGATTGTAACCAAGAGCAAAATAGGACATCATCAGAGCAGGGAAGCTGACATAACCAGGCTTCCAGCTTAGAAAGATCACTCTGACTACCACAGTGTGAATAGATTGACCAGAGGCAACCTGGAAAGCCAGGTGCTGATCATGAGACAGTCACGGTAATCCTGGGGACAGATATTGCACCAGACATAATTATTAATAAAAGCTACTTTTATATACTTTAAAATGTCCTTATTTGGAGAATAAATTATGGCATCACTGAATAGCATCCCATATATACAACCCTATCAGGACAACAGGCAGAAAACTGGGACTCTTTCACCAGCCAAACCAAGCCATATAGTCACTCATCCTTCTGACACCCACACACAAGAATCCCCTATCCGCAACGACAAGTAGTCTTACTGGGACCGTCGGTACAAGTGCCAGACAGTGAACCCATGATTCAAGGTAAGATGGCTGAACTCAGGTATTTGAACTTGGCCAGAAATGACGGGAAACCCTAAACACCGGAAAGAGCACATTCATTCCAGCATCATCTCCTGGTTATACCATTAAAGCATCCTGAGTCCTAGACCTGTGGCACCATTGTTATTTCTGTTCTTTTATAAACCTACTTCTCCCTTCCCATCAATTCTGTGGGCTACATGATGCCATTGCAATATATTCCTTTTCTGCTGTTAAAAATCCTAATTGATAGAATGACAATCAGGTTTAAAACACATAATTCTGACTCAGATTCTACTTCTGACACTAACTCTGTGTCTTTGGCCTTAGTTTTCTCATCTATAAAAATAATATAATGCATACTGTCTCAGTCTCTTTTGTGTTACTATAACAGAAAAACATAGACTGCTTGATTTATTTTTTTTTAAGAAATTTATTTCTTACTCTTCTGGAGGCTAGGAAGTCCGAGGTCAAGGAGACACACCTGGCAAGGGCCTTCTTGCTGCATCATCCCATGGCAGAAAACAAACGGGCAAGAGAGGGCAGGAGAGCAAGATATCACACTTGGAGCCACAGGCCCCTTTATAATCAGCATTAACCCATTTATGAAGATGGAACATGAACACCTCCCATTAGACGCACCTCCCAATACTGTTGTACTGAGCATTAAGTTTCCAACATATGCTCTTGAGGGATATATTAAACCATAGCATATACCTTATAAAATTTTATAAAATTGTTTTAGAAATAAAGGAGACAATATATGCCAAGCATCTGGCTCAGTATCTGGTTCAAGAGTAAGGCATCAGCTAATATCAATTTTTTTCCAACCTTTCTTTCAGCTAATATTGTGTAGATTTGGTTTTGATATTTCTAGCCAGTATTTAGAAAAAGTAATCGTTGGAATTACTTTTTTATTTATTTTTAAGACAGAGTCTCACTCTCTCACCCAGGCTGGAGTGCACTGGCACAGTCTCGGCACGCTGCAACCTCTGCCTCCCAGATTCAAGCAATTCTCCTGCCTCAGCCTCCCAAGAAGCTGGGATTACAGGTGCCCATCACTATACTCAGCTAATTTTTTTGTATTTTTATTGAGATGGGGTTTCACTATGTTGGCCAGGCTGATTTCAAACTCCTAACCTCAAGTGATCTACCTGCCTCAGCCTCCCAAAGTACTGGGATTACAGGCATGAGCCACTGCACCTGGCCAGAGTTAAGACAAGATGCATCATGATGTCCAACTGAGACTCAGTTGTACTCCTGAAAACGTATAAGAAAAAAATAGGTGAATAGAACATTATGTGTAATGTTTCTTTTAGTAAGAATAGTCTAGGTTGTGCTGCAGTAACAAACAACCCCAAAAATCTCAGTGGCTCTTAATAACAAATGTTTATTTCTTGCTCACAATACATTTTCATTCTGAGTTGGGGAGATGCTTGGCTCTGTGCACCCTCACCCAGTGTGTCAGCCAGGAAAACATAACTCATGGGGTATATACATAAAGAGAGATTTATTTTAAGGAATTGGTTCGCATGGTTGTGAAGCTGAGAAGTCTCAAATCGGTAAGGCACATCAGTAGGCTGGAAATTCAGATAGGGATTATATGTTGCAGTCTTGATAAGAATTTTTTTTATCTTTGGGAAACCTTGGTCTTTGTTCTTAAAGCCTTCAGCTGATTAGATGAGGCCTATTCACATTATGGAGTATCACCTGCTCAAAGTCTACTGATCTACGTGTTGATCATACCTGGCCAGGTGCAGTGGCTCACACCTGTAATCCCAGCACTTTGGGAGGCCAAGGCAGGTGGATCACAAGGCCAGAGTTCAAGACCAGCCTGGCCATATGGTGAAACCCTGTCTCTACTAAAAATACAAAAAAATTAGCTGGTCGTGGTGCCCAGCACCTGTAATCCCAGCTACTCCAGAGGCTGAAGTACAGAATCACTTGGACCCAGGAGGCAGAGGTTGCAGTGAGCCGAGATTACGCCACTGCACTCCAGCCTGGGCAACAGAGCAAGACTCCATCTCAAAAAAATAAAAAGTTAATTGTATCTAAAAAGTACCTTCACAGCAACATCTGGGCTGGTTCTTGACCAAACAACTGAACCCAACAGCCTAGCCAAGTTGACATAAAATTAACTATCACACCCCAGCCAAAGAATCAACTACCATCTCAAATGTTGTCTATCATTGTGACAAAGGGGAAAAATCATGGCAAATCACACTGGCTCATTTCCTCCCAAAACTGATACATTTCACTTTCACTCATAGTTCATTGACCACAGCAAGTCACACAGCCTAATATTAATGACACCAAAAAGTACAATCTTAGCATGGGTCCAGAATAGAGCCAAAATATTTATAAATAGCCTTAATGACTACCACAGTGTCATAATCTCATTTTAATTTTTAAAAATAATGTCATCTCCCTTAGTCCTTCCCTCTTCCACTGCATTGGCTGAAGCCTTCTGTGTTCATAGTACACAGAGATTCCCTTAAAGGAAAATGGGACAAGGGAGAGCCATTGATAGAAGCATCTCTCATTAGGCTTCTCACTGCCTCTCAGCCTCTGAGAGTCTAATCAGAGAGGGGCCCATGAGGTTTTGAATCATCCACTGTGAAAAGCAGCAGTACCTTCTCCTCTGCGTATCATTCCACAGTTTGTCATGTGCATTGAGAACCTATGAGACAGAGAATCATATTTCTTACAAACAACAGGCAGAAATGGTGCAGATGGAAGGGGTGTCTAAGTTGTGATTTCTGAAAGGATTTTCGAGTGTCTTTATCCTGCTCTGGGGCTTGTGCCAGATTTCCCTCCTGTGTTCGTCTAGGGGAATTTTCATAGACAATTTATATAAAACAAGGATCTGTCCCTTGGTGCACAGTCAGCTCAGGGAGTAGCCACTTTCCCACATTCTGCTCCCAAAAAGTAGATTGGTCAATTTATTTTATCCTATTGAGGCAGCCAACCTGAATTAGCATTGCGGGGTGCAAATAATCTAGACTTCTCCTCAAAAAGAAAAGAAAAAAGTCTTCTGGTTGCAAAAGGCATGCAAAAGTTGGGCTATTTGTTTTCTATTCAACCCCCTTGTTGGCAATAGGCAGCCTGGAGAACCGACTGAGAAGGGCGTAGACAGATGCCAGTGCCCATGTGATACCTTGGCAATAAGGGTCTGCACTTTGCAGATGTGCTGAAGATCGCATGAGCTAATGACGCCTTTGAAGGATTTAGCACAGTGCCTGGCCATAGCCTTGCTCAGTGGATGACAAATGTTCTTATGGGCAATTTTGTTCTGGAGTTGAATGTAGCTGCTCAGGGCTGGGTGCCTAGAGGGAGGTAATCCAGAGCTTGACTCCAGACTCAGAAATCATGGGACCCAGGCAAGTTACTTAACTTCTCCACACCTCCATTTCCCAATTATACCATAGAAGTGTCCTGATTCCTAGACCTGTAGCACCATTGTTGTGTCCGTTCTTTTATAAACCTAATTCTCCCTTCTCATCAATTCTGTGAGCTACCTGATACCATTGCAACACACTCTTTTTCTGTTGTTAAAAATCCTCAATGTCATGACAATACATCCCTCTTCTGCTGTCAAAAGTCACTCATAGTGATCCCCCCACTCTAAAATAGAAATAAACATAGTGCACAGCACCTAAGACTATTGTGAGGATGAAAAATTGACATAAACAAAGCACTTAGGGACTGCCTTCATGTGTAATCCGTTCTATTAGCCCCAGCTAACAAGGGAGTCAGGACCCCAGCTCGATTGTGGTTCCTCTGCTCATTTCTTTTCAAAACAGTACCATCTTTTTCAATTTTTATTAGTATTATTATACTTTAAATTCTGGGGTACATGTGCAGAACATGCAGGTTTGTTACGTAGGTATACATGTGCCATGGTGGTTTGCTGCATCCATCACCCCATCATCTACATTAGGTATTTCTCCCAATGCTATCCCTCCCCTATCCCTCCACCCCCTGCTATCCCTCCCCAAGTACCCCGCACCCCAAAAGGCCCCAGTGTGTGATGTTCCCTTTCCTGTGTCCATGTGTTTTCATTGTTCAATACCTACTTATGAGTAAGAACATGTGGTGTTTGGTTCTCTGTTCTTGTGTCAGTTTGCTGAGAATGATGGTTTCCAGTGTCATTCCATTGTTTTTTATGGCTGCATGGTATTCCACGGTGTATATGTGCCACATTCTCTTTATCCAGTCTATCATTGATGGGCATTTGGGTTGGTTCCAAGTCTTTGCAAAACAGTACCATCTTTTTAAGGACAGTAATCTCTGAATTCTGCCCAAGGAGCCAAAGTATCTTCAAAGGAGGATGGGGAAAGTGAGACAAACAGGGCCTTACCCCTCCTGTCATCAGAAGAGTCCTGCTTTGATCTGTTCCAAAAACGGAGATGTGGAGCACAATTTTATTCTCCAAAAGTGCTCCTGTAAAACAATATTTGAACATTTGTTCTTCCATGTCACCACTCATCTTCTCATTCTTAAAATCATTAAAAATGAGATAAACAAAAATAACCATTTATTATTGATTCTTTTATACACTCATTTATTCAATTTTTTTATTAATGTGTAGATTTTTTGACCAAGACCCCAGAGTTACAGGCTTGAACAAACAACACAGTCCCTGGGGGCCTGCAAGTCATTTTCCAGGCAGACATAGACATGGAGACGGACCATGGTGACCCAAGTGTTAGAAGCCTCATGCTGGAGGCTAGTACACAATACTGAAGGAAAAGAAATCATCCGAAAGTCTTTGGGGGTCAAGAGAGATTTCTGCGGAGAACAGTGTAGAAACTGAAACCTAAAGGGCTGGTATGGAGGATGGGGGAAGAAGAGGGGGCGATTTTTCTAGGTAGAGGCCCAAAGGTAAGAGAGAAAATAATAAATACAGGAATAATTGCCCAGCAATTGGGAATACCAACAGATAGGACAAAGAAGAAACAAAGTATCCCAAAACATAAGAATCCAAGACCCAGCTAAAGCCCCTCCTATCCGGATAGATGATTCCTTTGCAGCAGATTAGGATGTAAATTCCCTTAATGATTCCAGCCAAGAAACTGGAATCCCAATATGTCCCCTCCAAGGAGCAGTTTCCTGAATGGTTCTTGGTGGATTGAGTGAAGGAAAACTCTTTTGCTGCTTGGGCTTGAAGGCACACATGGGAACAGGCAAGGATGGGCACCCCAGGAGGACCCTGCCTGAGAAAACACTGCCACTGAGGCAGCTTTCTCCTGCCTCCCAGAGCCTGTCTCACTCGCTCCCTGGAGGAGCAAGTTCCTGAATAAAATCACTGAGCTGTGGAGAGGAGGTCTTTGCAAGACTTTTAAAGTCAAGCTCTTCCTCAGGCTGGGATTGGGAAATGTGAAATTTGCTGATTGAATTCAAGCTTCTCCAAGCAGGTGCAACAAGTGTGAATGTTCTCAGATTATGAACAAGGCCTTGACTAATTCTCACCTCATACACCCGCCTCCAAGCCAAAAGTCACAGGTTCACTTCTTCATGCAACCCCATGAAAAGCCAAGGCAAGCATCCCCTGTGGCAGGAGCCTGGGCATGAAGTCGGGGTGGAGAAGGGTTGTTATCTTAATGATGTTGAGATCATAATAATTACAAAAATACTAATAAATAATATTTACTGAGCACATACTCTGTGACAGGTAGTTATAAGCACTTTACATAAATTAAATGAACTCATCTCAGAAACTCTGAAGCCAATAATACTACTATCCCAATTTTACAGAAACCAAAAAATGTCCAGAAAGGTTATCCATAGGTGAATAAGGAGATAGAAAACTACAGAGTTTGCAAAACCTGTAAAACAAAATAAACAACATCCACACAGTAAAATAGTATCATTTTTACTAGAACTGACTACAGGACCTCAGATTAATCACCACACATGGACCTACTCAGAGGCATCTAAGCATATCAGGACAAACCGCACTTGAATGAGCAATGCTAAAAGCCATGCTAGAAGTTCAAGAAGAATGTGAGGGACAGCGTGCCCTACTGGAGGGCATTAGGGAAGGTTTAGGGAACAGGTGAGGCCTGGGATGTTGAAGGATGGGCAGGATGTCATTCCAGGTTAAGAGAAAAAGAAAGAGGGAGGGAGGGAGGAAACTGTCCGAGGACGTGAGGGAAGTAGATTGCGGCTGGAGTATTGGCCACACCGGGATTCCCAGGCAGAATGTCAGGCCCTCAGTAGACTCCAAAGACCCTCCCAATTTATCTCTAGAGAAACTCAATTTTTATCTACTTTATCTATTGTGCTTCTGTATGAAATTGAAACAATTCATTTAATTTCCATTTTTAAACCTGAACTCTAGAGAGAGCATAGAGGAGGAAGGGGAAACAAAGCAGGAATGGTAAGCTGGGAGAAGAGCCTGGAGAGCTGCGGTCAAGAACATCAAACCCACAGCATTCCCGCCGCCCCTCTGCATTCTACAGCCATAGCAAACATCACTGGTAGAGCAGATAATCCAAAGCCTTCCGCAAACATCAGTGACTCCAGGCATCAGAAGTGAGGTATCACAGAGCTAGGCAAGGGAGTATGGGCTTTTTTCCTATGACAACAGAGAGCATGTTTTTGAAACATTGTCCCTAAAGGTTCACTGATGTCTAAATAATGCTACCGCGATGGGGCCATGAATCCCTGGCCAGGCCTCACTTGTAGGCAATCTCATCCCAAAGAGATCTTCACAAATGACTCCCTAGGTGTCCTGGTCTTCCCTCCTACAAGGTCCGGATCCCCAACAATAAGTTAATCAGAAATAAGAAGTGAGAAAGGACTTCCACAGTGTCCAGAAGGCCAACCTGGACTGACTCTTTTTCCACTACCACACAGTGAGAAGCATTCTTCATTTATTACGTTAGCAGTGGAAATTTGGGGATCCGGGAGTAGAGTTAAAATCTTTGTCTCCCAGTCCAGTGATGGCAGGTGATGGGTTAATGAGGCTGCCACAGAGGAGGGGTATGAATGATGTTGAGCGGCGATGCAAGCAGTAAGTAAGGATAAAGGGTTATGCGGAATATAAGCTTTGCCTACACCTTTGGGTGTAAAAAGCAGCATCTAGAGACATAACTGTGCTCTGCTATGTATAGCTGTGTGACCTTGGACATGTCACTTCACCTCTCTGAGCCTCAGATTTCTCATTGTACCTTGGAGGTAATTATTTCACCTAACGCCCCACCTCACAAGGTGTGTACGGAACACCTGTTGCTTATTCCCCTTTCTCCTGTCAACAACACAATTTGCTTTTTACCCAGCTCTGAAGGGCCTTCTCATGAAGGTGCCTCCATAGTCCCTTGGCCAAGGAGTGTGTGTGTGTACTCCCGACTGGACCCATCTGACACCCTCACCCCGAATTCCTGAGCAGGGAAATGCAAAACTGAGAGCAGTCGGAACCAAGGCAAAGCTTGAAGAGATGACCCTTTTATTCCTGCTCCCCCATCCCAGCCCCGGAGAGCTCTGGGTCCTGCCATTGTGTGATCCATCTGCATCTTTCAAAAAAATCTCTCGATACTTAGGTGAGCCAGGGTCACAGAGAACCCTGGCTGACACGGAGATATTGAATGAGGACATGATGTATGGAAACATGCTTAGACAACATAAAAGATGTATACAAATGCCAGGTGGTATTTTCCAGATCAATTCCACAGTGTTGGCCACCCAATGGTCTTATTAAATGATTGTCGAAGCAGGACTGTTGAGTGTGTCCTCTGCTCTTAGACACAACCTTCAGAGATCCTTCTGGCCTTTTGTGCTCAGGGACAGAGCTATTCACTATGTTCCTTTTGCATCTCCACCAGAATGAGTCATCTTTATCACACAATGCTCAAAGCCTTGTCTTTTTTCCCTCTCTGATTTACTTCCTTTATTTCAGATGCTTATTCCTTGACAGACTAATTTAAAATGAAAAGCCATGGGAAGCAACGCAATATTTTTGCCCTCAGTTCACACCAAAAATCTATGAGATAATGACAAGTGATGACCAGATGCCCTTAGGGCTTTGCAACTTGCCAGTTGTGTGACAAAGCAAGTCATTACTTCTCTGGACCACAGTTTACTGCCTGTCAAATGCTGGTGTTAAATGAGAAAATCTCTAAGGACTCCTTTAGGGAAATTCTGTGAAATGATTTGGCTCTACCTGGCTTTAATGCCACTCAGTCTCCTGTGTTTCATCTTTAATGCAAAGAGACTGTGGCATCCCTCTCTGCCAGGACCATTTCAGGTCTATAAAAGTATTCCTAAAACTTCTTTAAACTTTAGAACAATAAATCTGTTTCATTGAAAACATCTATAGCATTCTTCCTCAAGGAAAATATCAGATCTTAAAAAGAAATAAAATCTCTACAACAAAAACTAAATCAAACAATTTAATTAGACACCACAGGAAAGAAAAATAACTGTATTAGAGTTTATTACAGAAAATACAAAGCTGGGAATTTTCCCAAATGCTTGTAGCATGCTTGCAAGCTGTTCAAAGAAAAAAAGAAAAAGTGTTCCATGGTGCCGTATTAAAACATAATAATAAAATAAAACTACCCAACATTGCACAGATACATCTATCTCTGTAAGGTGAGTTGTCAAAATAGATTCTTCACATCTCAACAAGTGAGGTTGCCCTTGTGAGAACCAGTTCTTTTTGCTGCAGAAATGGAAGCACTAATCTTTGAATGGCATCTTGTTGAAATATCAAAGTGGTTAAGGCCCCCTGGTTTTTGAGGGAGGATAAGAGAGCTGGAAAAGATTAAGTATCCTTCATTTACTAGATTTTGATTTCAGGGCTTCCCATGTGAAACCAGAGCAGCCTCATCACCAGCCTGGCAGCCCTTCAAATTTCATCTTTTCTGCTCCTAAGACAAATCCATATGTCAGCACCAGCAGAAGCGGCAGAGATCCCAAGAATTCAGCAGTCCTGGCCCCACAAAGGTGGAATTTACTCCAAAAGCCCTGATTGTAAAAGCTGCCATCAGGCAAGGAGAAAGCAGAACCAGAGCCCAGCGGGGGCACGTAGGCGCTACCCTCGGAGGTTGGCCAGAGCCCTGCAGACAAACCCCTCCTGAGGGCTGTTGCAGGGATCCCATTACCTTAGGAGGGCAGGAGAGGTTTTTTGTTTGCATTTGGGTCCCCCTAGTGGAGTCATGAAAGTGCACTGTCTTGGTCTCCTGAAGAAGGCAAGTGGAGAGATGGAACCTCCTCCTGGGGAAGTTAAAAACAGCTGCCAAAACTTGCAGTTGCCTTTGCCTTCCCCTCCTCGGAGTACGCAAACAACTCTGCAGCCACGCAACCCATCAGCATGTAATTCACACCTACTGTCTACCCAGCTTTGAAAGGCAGGGGAAGTGCAGGTGAGATCGCATCATTTCTGTCTCTCAAGGTAGTCATAACAGGGTGGGAAGGATGATGCAATGATTAGCAAACACTATACCTCACATTTAATTAGTGTCAAACTTATACATGAAGTCATGTCATGTAATGGTCACTAGAGAAAGCCTTGAAATCAGACTGCCTGTGTTCCTCTGCCTACCAGCTCAGTGACTTTGGGCTTTTTCATTCAACAAACTGAACACCTAATATATACCAAGTACAGGTCTGGGCAGTAAGGATACAGCAAAAGAAACCAAAACATACCTTTGCTTTTGAACCGTATACTCTTCATTGGTGAACAAAAAAAGTTTGTTCAAAGAACCTATCCCATAATATTGTGAGGTTAAATAAAGTAACCTTAGCACTTAGGCCTGGCACATGATAAAACCTCAGTAATGTTAGCTTTCGTGGTCATTCTGATTGACTCTGGAGCCTTTATTTTGCTTCATGGTCCTTCCAAAGTTGTACATCAAAGGGATGGCCATCCTGGGCTGGAGCCAAACAACTCAACTCCTAACTAGTGAACCACAAACATCCAGGGGCCTCCAATCATAAGTAAAATACGGTTGTTTGGAGAAGACGCTATTAGTGCAGATCTGATGGGTCAAGTTCTCAGAATTTTACTGGGCCACATTTAGTGGTTGAGGAGTTTCCTGTGTGTAAATAGGTCATGCATATGTCTGTCTGTCTTAATCCCAATGTACCCTCCATCTGTACTGCCTTAGAGTCCTGCTCATATTGTCCCTCTCTTCATATAAGCATGCTGGTCATGGCTCCTGCCCCCATAAGAGTAGACATAATGGTATAGGATTCCATGGTATGGATTTGGACTTGTACAGAAGTGGGAAAGCCCATGAGGCCTGAAGCCTAGTATGTCTTCTAATAGAGCTTTTGCTGGAGAGTACTACAGGAGAATAGGAGGCGCTGTCCCAGTCAATGACAAATTCTTACCACTTGGATATTTCTCATCTTCAAAACCTCAACGGGGTGAGGAATAATTGAATTGGCAGGACAAGATCTGGCATTTTGAGGTCCTCTACCTAAATATTTTTTTATACACTTAAACCTCACTCATCTCTATTCCTGAGAAAAGAATCAGTATTTCTCTGTTATCAGGTCTCTTTGAGCCATTATACTCTAAGACCCAAGGTTAAGAGGCAGAGGTTAGCCTGTGGCAAGAGAAAGCAGAAGAAAATAGTGAATGGAGAGCATGACTGTTTTTTAGGATATTCATTATTTTAACTGGCATTAACGTGATAGTTTTCTGAATATGCTTGATAAAAAATAAAACATAAAGCAAAGAGTAAAATGTGACCTACCTTTGAAATCAAAAATCTAAGTTCAAGATCTAGTTCTGCTTTTGTGATAGACAATGGAATTACTCCCCAGTGACTCCCAGGTACATGGAGAAATCGTCCTTTTCTTCTCCCTTGAAGTTAGGTCAGGCCATGTGGTTTCTTTAGTCAATGAAGTGTGAGTGTAAGAAATTTTATTTACTATCCAGTGGAAGCATCTAAGAACCAGTGTGTGGTTCTCTATGTTCTATTATTTCTTCTGCAGTAACTCTGGAAGCACTTGTTAATATAAGATTGAAAAAGCCTAGAATTATCCAAACCCACAATGGACTTTGCACAAATAATAAACTTTTATGTTATTAAGCCACTGAGTTTTTTCAGGGTAGTTTGTTACTAAACATAACCTAGCTGTTATGACTGATACAACCTCTTACTAACTGTATCATTTCAAGTAATTTACTTAACCTCTTTCAGGTTCAGTTGACTCATTTGTAAACCGGGGTAATAACAGTCCCCAGCATTATGTGAGGTTTCAATGTTACAATGTATCTTTGAGGACTTACTAAACAAAAAAGTACTATACAAATTAAATAATTTAATTCAATAACTGTTAATTGAGTGCCTCTATTGTCTAGGCACATTTGAAACGCTGGAAAAGCAGAGATAAATGAGTAAGGCCTCTACCCTACAGGTGTTCATACAATTTGCACAAATCACTACACTTGTTCTCTGAGCATCAAAGGTGAAAAGACACAGTCTTAGGAAGCTCACAGTTAGGAGGGAAAAGCAGACAGATAAGAGGAAACGTTTTCTCTCACCAAAGAATAAAAGGGAAGAAGTGAACAGTATCATTCTGTTTTATTCAAACCTACAAAAGAATGCCCAAATGGCGCAGCAGCTGTCTGAAAGAAAAAAAAAAAAAAAGAAAGAAAGGAAAAAGAAAAAAAAAGAGAAAGAAAAATGGAAACAATCCATTTCAATTAATCTTTGAACTCCTTTGTCTATTTTCACCTTGATCTCATTGCCTCTTTTTCTCTACATATATCTCTAACCTGGACCTCTCTGACAGGCGTCTGACAGACAACTCTGTCAGTTTGACACTTCCACCTGGATGTTGTAAGAGAATCTCTATTTCAGCAAATCTAACACCAACCTTAGCATTTCCCCCTGGAAATGCCAGCTCTTCTTCCCCTTCTCTTCCAATGTACCCAGCCTCTGATATTGGGAATATCACTGTCATCTTTAACTCTTCACCTTCTTCACCCCCTTCACCCCAAGTCCCAATAAATTTCCAAATCCTAAAGACTCCACCTCCAAAATCTCTTGCAGTCAGTGTTTTCCTTCCTATGCCTACTGCCATTCCTATGCTACTGCAAAAGTGAAAAGTTCCCCTTTAATCCATGCTACATTATTCTTTAAGTGCAGCTATGATCTTCTGTTCTAAAACCTTTAATAACTTTCCATTTCCTACCAAATTAATTCAAACTACTCACTCAACTTAAAGTCTCTCCATATCCTGAAAATCTTTTGACAAATATTTTTTAAGTACCTTCTATGTGCCAAACCTACCCACTGTCCAAGCTCTGAGGTTGCAGAGAGAAGTAAGATCAGTCCCTATCCTTGAAGAGCCTCTTGTCTGGATAAGGGACTATGATGCCCAAGAAACACATCTCTTAGGTCTCCTTTGAGAGAACCTGCTGTAGGGAAGACTGTTGGCAGACCCATCCATGACGTCCAGGAATGCCAAGGCCACACTTCCCCTTGGGCTGCTCCTGGCCAATGACTGAGTATGGCCAGTCATTAAAGCCAGTTTGTTCCTGCCCAATGTGAGGGTTTTCTGATGGGCAACTTTGGCTCAGCAAGTCTCCGTTGGCCTGGCTAAGAAACTCTCAAGATCATGCCACAATCTTCTTTGTTTTTTTCTACTCAGTCTGGCCTGCTTTCTCTCTTCATACGTGTCAGACCAGCATTGAGGTCTGAAGGTCTGGGTCACTCGTTCCCTTCCCCTTGATCCTTCACAGGCATTCTCCCAATAAATCAATCCCACACCTAATTTCATCTCTGTGTCTGCTTCTTGGAGGACCCAAACTGACACAGAGTCAATCATATAAATGCGGAATTTCAGTTTGGCATGGTGAATGCTGTGTGGCACAGGTAGCCACAGAGTGATCTGGGAACACAGACAAGGAGTACCTCAAACTGAATCTAGAGAAGGGGAGCTTCAAGGGATGTTAGGGTATGAGACCAGGCTGCTCTTTGAAAGATGCAAGGTTCATTTCATTTGCCTCCACTTTCCTAAAAGTACTTTACATACATATGTGGAGCCCAAATTTTTATTCCACATACCCACAAACTTATTTTACCATTGTTGGTTCAATTTTCCACACTTGAAGTCCAATTTGAAAAACAGAAGTTCCAGGTGGGAGTTCAAAATATCCCCTCTATTACTAAAAGACAGAAGGCTGAGCTTTCTTGTGACAGCCAAATGAACTCTCCTCCTTTGGGATCTCCTGAGACCACTGGTATCTGCTTTCTATTTTGCTTATAGAAGTCTCTGAAATGGTTTAGAACAAAACACAGGTGGGCTAAGTAAACTAAGTGGACATAACCACCCAGGTGTAGGCAGTAGAATTGAATGCAGCAAGCATTCCCTGGAAGAACCAAGAGAAACATGACTTCCTGAGGATAGCACATTCCCAAGAGGAAGAAGGGTAGATATGATTGAAACGTGCCCAGTCTGTGCTTCTCACAGATGCCAATCAGGTATGTCACGCTATCTTTTCTGGAGTGGAGAAAGGTCAGAAGTCAAACTGAGTTTCTTTAACACAGAAGAAAACATACGACTTGGGGGAGAAATGTTCTCTAACGTTCTTTAGCATTTTGCTGTCAACTCGATCATCTTTATTATTAAGTTCGTAGTCAACCTTAGTGGCCATGGTCCTCACAGGACTTATCAAAATATGACTTTGCATCTACAGTACAAATGCCACTCCTGGGGCCACTAATGGGTGGTTTAGATATTACTTCCTGAAGGCTCTGAAATGCATCATAGCACAATCAAAATTCAATCAATGGCAGGATGACTCCAGATCCAAGTCTGCAAATTCACTCCCTAATACATTCCCATATCACATTATGTACCACCACATATTAACCAATGCAGTATAGCAATGAGATTCAGCAATGAGATTAAATGACAAGAGTAAAATGATCCAATAATGAACTGCATTGAGACATTTACATAATAGAGTGATTTAAACCTAGAAACATTCCCTTATCAAATTCTTAGAGAAAAATATACAGTATACCTCAAAATTAAATCCTCCTAAAAGTTAAAGTCTAAAAATGTTCAAAGCTGAAGGAACTCATGTCCAAAAACAATGTATTTTGTCATTACATATTAAAAGCCCAAAATCCATAGTCCTTCAGTGCTATTAAAGCAAATTTCTATGTGACCACAAAATGAAAGGTGAAACTCTTAGGTTGAATTATGTTCTAATATCATCACCAAAACAGTGCATGAGAAAAATTCATATGTAAAACTAAAGTAAATATTTAGTCCGCCTGGCTAAGAAGGACTAGGTTTTTCCTAGTTAACTAATCAGTCTAACTAATGGCTAACTGGATGGCTAAAGAGACAGCGACAGAATTGCCAATGTTTTAAAGCCTGCCTGAAAGGGGAAAAAAAACACTTTTGCACCAAACTATACAGACAATGATTTAATGCTGAGTTAGGAGTATCTGCTGGTTGAGCCAGAAGCCACTCTAGAATCTTGCTGTGATGATAGAATCATCTCTATGTCTGTGGCAATAAAAGGCCCAGAAGGCAGGAATTGCAGCTGATACACCCTATGAGCCTTTCCATGCTGGACTGAAAGTACAGCAAGTTCAGGAACCTCCTTTTCTCACTTTCCATTACACAGGGCATGTATATTTCCAGCACCTGACACACACAGCGCCAGTCACTGAAAAGGTATTGATTAATATTGTGTTTCATAAATTCATGACATTAATAGGCATTTGCTACCAAAGAGCCAAACTAGCTAGCATCCACAGCAAGGTAAAAACAGTCAACCAAATGGTACATCGTATTTCTGATTATTATTCTCTCATTAAAGATAATTTTTCTAGGTATTGCTTCTTCTTTGATTACAACCACTAACAAATGAAGCCAGGCTGTGTGGCTCAGCTCCTGGTATATATGAGACATGCAGGGTTATTTGGGTTGGATTCTAATTTCACAAATCTTATCACAAGCAATAAGCATGATTAAAAACTTTAGCCATCTAGAAAGCTAAAGCTATTTGTTTTTCTGAAGTTTCTGGGCTGGGGGAACACTAATGTTTTATATAAATAACCAAGAAAATAAAACCAGAAGTTTTTGCAATTGCCTGGCCCGATCCTCAGGCCACATCTTCAGTTCCTGCCCTTCCCCATTTCTCTTGCCCTCTGGGTAGCTTGCTCCACACTGGTTTCCTCTCTCTGCCCTGGCACCTGCCAGAGAAGAAGCAGATGCTCATCTTGGCTAGCCCCACATGGCCACAGCAGGCATTCTGGTTTCTCTGCTTCCTGCATCCTGTGCATGTCCAGGCATTGTGTCAGAGAACTTCTTTAAGAGCCACAGCACAGCCTTCCCAAGTCAGTCAGATGCAGCCAGCCCTGCAAAACATCAGCCATGACATCCTGCCACCTCTGGTCTTCTCTACTCAGGAATCCCCGTTAACATTCCACACTGTCCCCTACCCTAGTACCCTCAGATCACTGAAGCTCTTCCTCCATCACTTCAGGTAAACCTTGAGACCGCTGCAACCCAGGGCCAAGGCCTCTGTCTTGTGACCTTTCTGGCTGGGCTGCTTGCTTGAAGAGGGCAAGGTAAACTTGCCTGGAGAGGGCAGCTAGTGGGAATATATCCTCTCCACCATTGGCACCAGTTTCCAGGGTCTCAGGAGCTGCACACACCCCTATAAGCTCCAGTTGCCTCTCCTCCTCAACCTCATCCTTCTCTTGCAAGCCTCCTGCCATCCTTTGCCCAGCTGTCCTACCTTCTCCTCCAATCCCAGTACTGTCTTTACTTCTCCAAATGCCCAGCCTTGACTTGGTAACCCTTCCCTGATAATCCCACAATAGTTTGGACTTATGTCTTCTTGATCAGGTTCCTGCAAACTGAGACTGACATGGAAATCCACATGCAGGAAGTTTATTGATGAGTCTGCTCAGGATGAACACCCAGAAGACAGAAGAAGCAGGACTAGGCAGAAGGCGAAGCTGATTGTGATACAGTCACATAGAAACCTCACCCCAATCCTAGGGAGAAGTATGGATCTGAGATGGTCATTTAGAATGCCCCACTTTGAGACATAGACTACCCTTGAGGAGAGGACGTGCTCTTGGATGAGGCTGCTTACTTCCAACTAGGGCAATTTCTAGAGAGAAACCCAGCTGAGAACCACCAACAGCCAACACTCCCAGCAACTGTAGGACAGGATGCGGATGCCTGAATCATAAAGGGAGATCTGGATAGCACAGCACAGCACAGCATCCTCTGCACACTGATCACATTATAATGCAAAATCTTTGTTCTTTCATTTTTCAAGAGGACAAAGCCCTGGAGATATATCAGCAGGCAGCTCTCACTAGACTGTGAGCCTTTCAAGGACAGAAACCATCTCTTTTCTCTCTGCACCTGATACATAATGATCACACAATAAATAATTGCTGAATGAATTAATGATGTGATTGCAGAGGGCCTGATAAATAACTCTTCTTTCCCCATCCAGGTCCAAAATAATTTGAGACAGACAAATCAGACCTATGGAGCCAAAATATCACCTTTATTACCGACAACAGGTGCTGCTAGAGAATGTGAATTCCATTTGTGTGAATGTATAAAAAATAAATAATAAGAAATCTCGAAGTTAGAAAGACTTTTCCACCCAGTCCTAAGCAGTATAGGAAAACCACAGACCTGCCCCCAAGCACATGGGAAGGGGCAGAAAAGAGCCATCTTCTCTGGGACTCTAAGTAGAGGAAAAAGCTGAACTGAGAATAATGCTCAGTCTATTCTCTCACAATTTACTATGAGAGATAAGTCACCATCCTCCCCTGCAAGGGAAGGGGAGGGAAAGATCAGGGCATTGGCCTAGTGGCACCCCCCTCTGTAAATATGGATGCACCAGGATTAGGGAAGCTTTTTACCCCTAATAAACATGTACTGGCCAGACCCAGCTGAGAGCTGTCCAGTCCCCAGTTCTAATTATCACTAAGGCCAGGTCCACCCACAACCCTGTCATTTGCCTGGGCCAATGTTGCCCTCTTGTTCCCCCTGACAGCAAGTGCTAACCGGATTCTCCCACAGCCTTGACTTCTTACCTAATATAAGAATCTATGAAAAAATTAAGCATATTAATAGAGATTCACAGTGTGAGTAATTTAGGCTTAAATCACTGGTGGTGAATTTGAAGCATGTGTGTTTACTATGGAAATAATGCTCTTCTAACTTCCTGTAGTGGGTACTAGGAACATTTTCCTTGAAACTCAGGGTAATCTCTGGCATGAGGCCAGTGGCCAAATGCCAGGGAAAGCCACCTTTTGGGTAATGATAATACAATTCTCTTGACTGGATTATAAGATTGGGAATTGGCAGCACTCAGATATGAGTTAAACAGAATGAATTCGGTCTGTGGCAGTAGAAATAAATCAGATTTCTCCCCAGTACTATACTGGCAACTAAAGGTGCATAACTCAGTCCCAGAAGGATGAGAAAATTAGGTTTGCACAGGAACTAGGGCAGAGAGAGAAGGCAGCATGGTTTCTAGTCCAGGCTCCAAGCCTGAAAAGAATCCCAATTTATGTCCCCTTGACAATGGCTTCTCTGCTTCCAATTAAGGTTGGCAAAGGTCTGGTTTAATGTTTGGGGAGAACAGGTAGTTTCACAAATTGCTCACTTAAATGGCAAGCTAGAGTTCTCATTTCCCAAAAATTGGGGACCATTCGCATTCCTACACATTGAATTACAGCTGGAAGAGAAACTCCAGAATCTAAACTGCTCCCTTGGCTCAAATCAAAGCCAGGACTATGAGACCTACTAGTTCAAAAGCTCCCAGTGACACACAGCTTTCTAGAAAAAATATGGACAGAAGGGAAGGCTACATCCCATACTCTGGGTTGTGAGCAGAGAATATCAATGTAAGATGCATATTCATGAAATGCAAATTAAGATTAGTCACATATTCCTGTGCTTGCAGTAAAGGACCACAGTGTTGTCTTTAGTAGGCAAACCTGTCTCCCTCTGGAACCTGGTTCTAACCCCAGCTCTGTCTTGGGTAAGCCCTAAGACTTTGAGTAAATTACTAACCTGTCTAGATTTCTAAATTTCATCAGTTGTAGAATCATCTGACAATGATAGTTCAAGACATTTTCTATTCTAAAATAACATGCCTACAAAATGGGAATGTCTACTAATAAACATAACTACTTGTTAAATGAAGTAATAAATAAAAGAAAAAATGATTTAATGAGCAAAGACATTAATAAGTGGAAGGTCAGTAGCTTGATAGGAATATCTCTGCCCATTGGGCCATTCTCAATCAGGTTTGTGCAAGAGAATTTGCCTTAAAGCTCTAAGACAGCTACCACATGGAATAAATCAACTTCTCTCTATGCATTTATGATGGTACTAGCTAAGTACCAACTTTAGGAGAATTGAGAAGGTCATGCAAATCATTGTTCATGTTCTGTAGTCCAGTTGAGAATGACTGTATGACTATTGAACAGCCAACCAATTTGTCAAGGAGCCAGAATTTGCAGAAATGTCCATGAATGAACCAAGTCCATCAGCAAGTTCCTCATGTGATGTGTGATCTGGATACTGGTCCATTCACCATCCCCATAGAGAGTACACAGAGAAGAATGTGGGCTCAAGAGACAGAAAGTCTAGAGTTCTTATCCCAATCCAATTTTGTTGTCCCACCCACAAGCTTGCAACTCCAAGCAAATTACTTCATCTCTTAGAGTTTTGATGTCCACGTTATCTTAATTTGGGATTCTCCAAGCACATAACCTAAAACAAGGATTTTGGTACAAGTAGTTTATTTGGGAGCTGGCCCAAAATAAAAGCATGGCATAGCACAGGGTTTCTCAGCTTTGGCATTATTGACATTTTGGGTCTGATCTTTGTTGTGGGGAGCAGTTCGAGCACTATAGAACATTTAGCTGCATCCCTATCGTCTACCATTAGATACTAGTAGCAGCCCTCCCACTCCAGTTGTAATAACCAAGAATGTCTCCAGATATTGCCAAATGTCCTCTGAGAGAAAAAAATCACCCCAGTTGAGAACCACTGATATGGTGGAATAGTACTATCTTTGGCCCAGACTTCCCCATCAGGATATCCTACCCTAGCATTTGGGAGTGTTGGATGCTGAGTGATCACAAAGGATCCCCCTTCTGGAAACTGCCCTTGGTTGAAGAGACCTGTGTCACATCCCAGGTTATGCCTCTTCTCTAGGGGCAGCCTATATCCAATAACTGGTCAGTGCAGGGGACCTAAGGCTCAGCCCCCTTACCTCAAGGCAGAACAACCATGAAAGGCCATCCCTACTCTAGAGCTTGCTGGGGGATCAGAAAATCCTCTATTGCAACTGCATCCTTGTCTTTTTTCAGATATTAGAGAAAAGGCTTTCCATTATTCCTCACTCAGTGTGATGTTAACTGTGGGTTTGACATGTGTAGCCCTTGTTTTGAAGTATGTTCCTTTTGTACCCAGTTTGTTGAGAGTTTTTATTGTAAAGAAATATTAGATTTTATCAAATGCTTTTCTAACATCCATTGATATAATGACATGGTTTTTGTTCTTGATTCTGTTAATCTGATATATCACATTTGTTGATTTGCATACATTGAACCATTTTTGTATCTCTGAAATGAGTCCCATTTGATCATGATCATGATTAAAAAGATCATGATCTTCTTAATGTGCTGTTGAATTTGGTTTGTGTATCTTGTTGAGAATTTTTGCCTCTATGCTCATCAGGGATATTGGCCTGTAATTTGCTGTTGTTGCTGTTGTTGTTGTATCCTTGTCTAGTTTTTGTATCAAGGTAATGCTAGTGTCATAGGACAAGTTTGCAAGTATTCCTTCATCTTCAATTTTTTGGAATAGTTTGAGTAGAATCACTATTAGTTCTCCTTTAAATGTTTGGTAGAATTCAGCAGGGAAGTGGTCAGGTCCTGGGATTTTCTCTGATGGGAGATGCTTTATTATTGCTACAATCTCAGTACTTATTTCGGGTCTGTTCAAGTTTTCTATTTCTTCATGGTCCAATCTTGGTAAGTTGTATGTCTCCAGGAATTTATGCATTTATTCTAGGTATTTCAGTTTGTTGACATATAGTTGTTTATGATAGTCTCTAATTATCTTTTATATTTCTGTGATATTAGCTGTAATGTCTCCTTTTTGTCTTTAATATTTATCAATTTCGGTCTTTTCCTTTCTTATTTTGTGTAGCTAAAAGTTTGTCAATTCTGTTTATCTTTTCAAAACACAAACTTTTTATTTCATTAATCTTTTGTGTTGTATTTTTAGTCTCAACTTTATTTATTTCTGCTTTGATCTTTATTATTTCTTTCCTTCTACTAATTTGGGGTTTGGTTCATTTTTCTTTCTCTTATTCTTTGAGATGATCATTAGGCTGTTTATCTGAAGACTTTCTGCTTTTTAAGGTAGGGTTCATTGCTATAAACTTCTCTCTTATTGCTGCTTTTGCTGTATCACCTTGGTATGTTGGGTTTCCATTTTCATTTGTTCAAGTAATTTTTTAATTTCCTTTTCAATTTCTTCATGGATCCATTCATTGTTTAGGAACATTTTGTTTAATTTCCATCAATGTGTACCATTTTCAACATTCCTTCTGTTATTGATTTCCAGTTTTATTCAATGATAACCAGAAAAGCTACTTGATATGATTTTGATTTTTTAAAATTTGTTAAGGCTTGTTTGTGACCTAACATGTGATCTACCCCAGAATATGTTTCATATGTTGTTAAGAAAAAGGAATAATCCATAGCTCTTGGATGAAGTATTCTCTAAATGTCTGTTAGGTTCATTTACCCTAGAGTGCAGTTTACTTTACTGTTCCTTTGTTGATTTTCTATCAAGATAATCTGTCTATTGCCATAAGTGGGGTGTTGATGTTCCCTGCTATTAATGTATTGCAGTCAATCTCTCTTTTAGGTCTTTTCAAATTTGTTTTATATATTTGAATGCTCCAGTATTAGATACATATGTATTTATAATTGTATCATCTTACTGTGTTCATCCCTTTATCATTATATAATAGTCTTCTTTGTGGTTTTCTTTAAAAAAAAAAAAACTATTCTTGGTTTAAACTCTATTTTATCTGATATAAGCATAGTACTCCTGCTCTTTTTTGTTTCCATTTGAATGGGCTTTTTGCCATCTCTTCACATTCAGTCTGTGTGTCTTTATAGGTGAAGTACATTTCTTACAGACAACATATAATTGGAATTTGTTTTTTATCCATTCGGCCACTCTCCCTTTTAATTGGAGAATTTAATCTATTTTCAAGACTATTATTGATAAGGAAGGAGGTATTATTGCCATTTTGCTCCTTGTTTTCTGCTGGTTTTGTGGATCCTTTCTTCCTTTTTTTACCCTCTCTTACTTTCTTAGTGGTAAAGTGATTTTCTCTGGTAGGATATTTGGATTCCATGGTATTTATTTTCAGCATATGTATTACTGGTTTTTGCTTTGTGATTACCATGAGACTTATAGAAAATTTTTAGTTATAACAGGTTATTTTAAACTGATAGTGACCCAACTTTGATTGCAAAGAAAAGTAACAAAAACAAACTGTACTTTAACACCATCCCCCTGCACATTTTGACTCATTGATGTTTCAATTTACATCTTTTTTATTGCCTAGTTTCTAACTAATTATTGTAGTTATTATTGATCTTAATAGTTTTGTCTTTTAGTCCTCATGCTTAAGATGCAAGTGGTTCACTTACCCCAATTACAGTAGTAAAGTATTCTGAATTTGTCTATTTTTTCACCAGTGAATTTAATATCTTCAAATATTTTCTTGTTACGCATTAGAATTCATTTGTTTCAGATTGAAGAAATCTCTTTAGCATTTCTTGTAAGACAGGTGTGGTATTGATGAATTCCCTCAGCTTTTGTTGGTCTGGGAAAGTATATCTTTTGTTTGAAGGATAGCTTTCCTGGGTACAGTATTCTTGGTTGTAAATTTTGTTTTTCCTTCAGCATCTTGAGTATAACATCCCACTCTCTCCTAGTTTTCAGGGTTGCTGCTGAGAAATCTGCTAAAAGCCATGTTGGAGCTCCATTGAGTGTAATATGTATCTTTTCTTTTGCTGCTTTAAGTATTCTCTTTTAGTCTTTAATTTTTGCTAATTTGGTTATAATGTGTCTTGGTTGGGTTGAATTTGATTGGTGACCATTGAACATTCTGTACCTGGATGATGTCATCTTTTTCCAGATTTGGGAAATGTTCAGCCATTATTTTCTTAAATACACTTTCTAGGACTTTTTATTGCTCATGTCCTTTAGGAATATTTATTACTTGGAAGTTAGTGGTATCCCATAATTCTCATAAGCCATCTTTACCCTTTTTGACTCTTTTTTCTTCTTTTTCTCATATTGGGCAATTACATATATTCTATCATCAAGCTTTCTAATTCTTTCCCCTGTTTGATCAAGTCTGCTGTTGAAGCTTTCTAATGAGTTGTTTTTTTTTTTTTTGAGACAGATTCTTGCTCTGTCACCCAGGCTGGAGTGCAATGATGCAATCTTGGCTCACTGCAACCTCCACCTCCCAGTTCAAACAATTCTCCTGCCTCAGCCTTCCATCCTAGGACTACAAGCAAGCATCACCATGCTGGATAATTTTTGTCTTTTTAGGAGAGATGAGGTTTCACCATGTTGGCCAGGCTGGTCTCAAACTCCTGGCCTCAAGTGATCCAGCCACCTCCACCTCCCAAACTGCTGGGATTACAGGCATGAGCCACCATGCTCAACCCAGTTGTTGTATTCTTTATTTCTAAGATTTCTGTATTTTTTTAATTGCTTCTATTTATTTGTCAAAGTTTTCCTTTGGTTTCTAAATTGTTTACCAAATTTTATTTAGTTTTCTATATGTATTTATTTTCTTATTATTCTCTTAACTTTTATAAAAGAATTATTCTGAATTCTCTGATAACATTTCATAAGTCTTCCATTTTTCTGAGTCTATAGCTAGAGCTTTGTTGGTTTTTTTTGGTGGTGTCACATTTCCCTGAATTTTCACAATTCTTGTAGCTTTACATTGATACCTGTGCATTTGAGATCACAGTCATCTCTTCCACTTTTTACAGGTGTTATTTGGTGACTGCTACCTTGTATCAGAACTTACACACTGCCCTGTTGTTTCTTCTCATTCTGGGGAGGGCTTATGGTGAGCACCAGAACTGAAATACTGCACTGGAACTAATTCACTACACTGCCATTGTTTCCCAGTCTGGGAAAGACTTAGAGTGAACAACAAAAGTTGAATGTTTCCCCAAAACTATATTGCTGCTGTGATGTCAGTTCTCAGTCTGCAGAAGATTTAAATGGGAACTGGAAATCAATCTTAACCTTTTAGCTACTTCTGGGCAAGGGGAAGGCCCCACATTAGCACCTGGTGACACACCCAAATCTCATTTTGAAATGTAATCCCCAGTACTGGAGGTGGGGTCTGGTGGAGGTGTTTGGATCATGGGGATGGACGTCTCATGAATGGCTTAGGCCATGCCCTTGGTGATAAGTGAGCTCTCACTCTGAGTTCACACAAGATCTAGTTGTTTAGAAGTGTGTTGCAGATCCCCATCTCTGACCATACCTATTCTCTCTCTCCCTCTGTCCCTTGCTCCTGCGTTCACCATGCAATGTGCCTGCTCTGCCATGAGTAAGTTTCCTGAGGCCTCCCAAGAATTGAAGCAGATACTGGCATCATGCTTGTACAACCTGCAGAACTGTGAACTAATTAAACTTCTTTTCTTTATAAATTCCACAGCCTCAAGTATTTCTTTATAGCAATGCAAGAATGGCCGAACACACCTGGGCTTTGTGAAAAATCCATACAGGGATTTGGGCCTTCCAAGAAATTATGTCCCTGTAGCACTATGGCACCATTAGTCTCTTAAAAGTAGCATCCCCACTGATCAAAGGGCAGAGTAGCCACAAGAGCTACATGACAGTTGCTGCTATCAGTACCCTTCTCTTTGTCCCAATTCACCCCAGGTAGTTCAGCCCTCCTGGTGTTCCCAATGATTCCAGTGGGATGAGATTGTAGTGGGCCTCTCATAAGATTCCCAGATCAGGGAAGAAATCAAATGTCCACTTCTGATTTCTTCTTCTCACTTTGGAAACTGTGGGTCTAGGAAAAAATTTTGTGAGTGTCATTACGCTGGTTTCAAGGAGGGAATGGTACAATCTGAAATGACCAAGTCTCTTGCTATTCACAGGTTCTCTCAATTCTATGGGCCCAGGGGGTTTCTCTGCTTTCCCCATGAGTTCTGGTAAAATCTAGGAGTTATTCTTATATTTGAATAGTTTCTCATTGTATTTTATGGGAGGGTGATGCCAGGGGATTTTCTGTTCTGCCATCTTGCCAATGTCTGTCCCCTAAAATGGAATTTTAGGAACTGGATCCCCCATCACTTGGCTGGAAATAAACATCTCATCACTGGTAGTAGTTGGAGTACTGAGAGCTCTGGCATGTTGACATTGCAATTGTTGAAACTGTCACCTGTTCTGAACTGGATGAGATCTCTACAAAAGGTAATGCACTGGCTGGTGAATAGACAAAGCATTAAGAAGTGCAAGGTAACTGAAGTAGTAATTAGAAGTAAAATAAAATCAGATGACTGCTGCTGGGTGCTATAAATTCATTAGAGAAAGACAATGAAAGGTTGACGTGATTCATCATTATTAAAAGGTGAGGAAGGAAAGTCAGAGGGTTTTCTTGTCAGTGAGCAAAGAGACTCTCATCTCCTGTAGCCAGAGAACAGAAAAAACTTAATTATAAGGTCATGGGACTCCATAGAAGGTTGACATCCAAACTGCAGCAAGGCTGCAGTGTCTGGTTAAAGCTCTGATTGGGAAGGAATGGAACCCTGATACCTGGATAGAAACAACTGGGTCAGTGCACTGAGGAACCTTGAAACACAAGATCCTCCTAAACCTTCTGGACCTGAAGGAGTAGCCCATTCCTTCGTGTTATAGGCTAGCACTCCACCCTATCCCCTACCCCTTTACTTGAAGACAGTTTGAGTGCAGAGGTCTTCAAGTGCAAGACAACAAATGATCCTCTCAGAATCTCACCCCACCTCCCCTCCTGGCCACCAGAACAATAATTAGGGTTGAGTTACAACATGATAAATCCAGGGAAGCACTAGGCCTGCTGTGAAAGGACCACAGGCCAAAGAAGATGCTGGTCCTCACCAAGACACAGCAAAGGAGCCAGGAAAGTCTGTATAGGACTGGATCCCGAGGGCCTGGATCAAGGGGAAAGAGTATTAAGCTGGATAAGAACTTTTATTGATATGGGAAAATGATGTAACAATCTGGCAACAACCACAGGAGATGGTGTTGATATGCATCTTGGATGGCTCCTGAAAGCTTGAGGAAATTGATAGCTCACCCTGAGGGAGGTACAGATGTCAGAACTTCTTCCAGACAGTGGAGGAAGGGGTTGAAAGGCTCAGAGAAGGAGGTGTGTAGTGTTGGTATAGTAATGGGCACACCATTACATGACCCGCAATGAGCCATGTCCTTGTATAATCCCTCCCCTTGAGTGCAGATAGAACCTGTGACTTGCTTCTAGCCAACAGTGTTTGGCAAAGGTGATGCGATAGTCATTCTACGATTATGTTACATGATACAATACTTTAGTTTGGCATCCTAGAATCAGAGATTCTCCTACTGGCTTGAAGAAGTAAGCTGCCATGTTGTGAGAGGTTCTGCAGGAAGGAACTGCAGATCACCTCTAGGAACTCAAAGTATCACCCATCTAACCATCAGCAAGAAAACAAGGACTTCAGTCTTACAACCACAGGAACAGAATGCTGCCAATTAGCACTTGAGTTTGAAAGAGGATCCTGAGCTCCAGTTAGGAGTGCAGGCTGGCCAACACTTTGACTGTAGCCTTATGAGACCCCAAACAAGGGACTTTAGTTAAGCTATGTCCAGATTTCCAACCTCCAGACACTATGAGAAAATAACTGTATGTTATTTTAAACTGCTAATTTTGTGGTAAGTTGTTATGTAGCATAGATAACTAATGCACTGCTTAAGGCTAGAAAACCCACCAGCCAGTGATGTCCATGGGATGGTCCAGAGAGTGCCCTATTTACCAATGTCATGAGAAATATGTTCACGAGGTGCGGAACCAGCACCACTGGGATGTTCAGTGATGGTCATCTTCTGTGGGTGATAGCTGATGCTATTACAGACCCCCTACTAGTAAAGGGGCTGATTTGGTTTCAAAATAATGAAAGCCATGTAGCAATGTTGAAGTATCAAAAGCAAAGTGGCCACCATTACTGTAATGAGTGACAAGGTTAAAATATCAGCCATGGGGCTTGATCCACAAAGTTCTAGAGGTACTTGGAGTGGAAAAAAAAATGTGTGTAGGGTTTATAAGAAAGTCAAATAAAAATTACTGCATGAAAACTCTAGTGTTCTACAGCAGTGGCCCCCAATCTTTTTGGCACCAGGGACCAGTTTTGTGGAAGATAATTTTTCCACAAACAGGCACAGGAGATGGGGGAGGAGTGGGTATGGTTTCCAGATGAAACTGTTCCACCTCAGATCATCAGGCATTAGATTATCATAAGGAGTGCACAACTTAGATTCCTGACATGTGCAATTCACAATACAGTTCCTGCTCCTATGAGAACCTAACGCCAGTCCTGATCTGACAGGAGGTGGAGCTCAGGGGGTAATGTTCACTCACCCGCCACTCACCTCCTGCTGTGCAACCCAGTTTCTAACAGGCCATAGACTGGTACCAGTCCACAGCCTGGGGGTTGGGATCCCTGTTTTTTGGCAATTTCAGGCTATTCACAGGAGAGAACAACACACCATGCAAAAAATAATCCCGCACATGCTAGTAAAGATGGAGCATATAACCATGGACATCAAATGATAGTGCAGCCATCATGAGCTGGGTTCTTCCACACCCAAGAAGTCATAAGGCAGGGCAACCCAGCAGCAATCCACTGCCACATGGCCTGAGTTAGAATTCCCTTGGCCTGGATGAAAACCATCCATTAAAGTTTCCAGTGACCTCCTTGGTGGATGAGTGCTGATGACCAAAAAACAACAACAAAAAAAAAAACCAAAAAAAAAACTCTGTAAAATATTTAAAGGAGGTTTATTCTGAGCCAATATGAGTGACCATGCCTGGGAAACAGTCTCAAAAAATCCTGAGAAAGTGTGCCCAAGGTGACTGAATTACAGTTAGGTGCATACATTTTAGGAAAACAAAACTTACAGGCACAGACATAAATCAATACATGTAAGGTACACATTGGTTTAGGCTGGAAAGGCAGGACATCTCAAAGAGGGGGCTTTCAGGTCATAAGGGGGAGATAGACAGACAGATAGACAGATAGACAGACAGATAGATATCTCCCATATATTACACATATATCTCTCTGCTGTTTTTTTTCTTCATGTGGATATATGCGGAGGGAGGGAAAGATTTTTAAATCGAATAGCTATAGGATATTACAGCCCCTAAAAGGTGAAATTTACCGGTGTATATATGCTCTCAAAATGTCATCAAGACAGCCTCCTCACAAATATTGAAGGGGCAGTTAGCAAATATCGGCAGGGCAGCATTTCTTCTGATTTACCCAACATACACAGCACTTCCTCTTGCTGCTGAGCAATTGGCTCATTACAAGATTGTATCATAGCAACATTCAGCCAGAGAACTTTCCAGAGCATTGAAACATCCTTCTGGGTGGCTACAGTTGCCCTAGCAGCAAGATGGAACAGAACAAAAACATCCAGCTGAGTGGTCAGAGTACTGGGCCTTAGAGACCTATATCTGCCACAAACTGGACACATGACAGAGTAGCCTGAACTATATCCACGCCTTCATTTATTTAACAGATATTTACTGAGCATCTGCTAGGTGTCCAGGCTCAGAGCCACTGTGCAGGGGATGATCTCCAAAGTCTTTTTCAAGTCTAACTGGAGACTCAGAATGGCACATTTGTAGAGATATGGAAACATTTATCAAAATTAGCATCTCCCAACATAGCCAAACCCTTGATCCTCTTACAAATGACTGCCTTGCACATCATCTTTCTTTGTAAAAAGAACGCAGTTGTTCTGAGTCCTCTCCTTGCTCACGGAGAAGAGTTCACAATGGAAATGGGCAAGGATGGAAGTGCATTTGTCTGGGCCGCTGAGTCAGCCAGACTCCTCCCAGCTCCTAGTCCGGTTTCTCCTCTCTTCTCCAGGGAAGCACACCCTCTCCACCACTTTTGGCTGTGGAAGCAGATTAGCATGTTGCACACTTCAGCAAACTGAGCTTTGGAATCTCATTTGTCCCCTCAGTAAAAAATCAGGTGGAAGAGGAACAAATCTGAATGCAAAGGACAATTGCATAATTTGCCTACGTCCCAGGACAGAAACACCACATGACTTTGCTAGTTTGCGTCTTCTCTTTTGCCCTTTTCCCTAGCAAGCCCAGAAAAGTAATCCCACAGCCTAGCAACTAATCCCACATGTGACCTTTTGGCAACTGAGGATGCTTTCTTCACATGCTGGAAAACTGCGACATGACTCCAAATTAAAATGCCTTTTGCCTCTCATTACCATATTAAAGGGTTTGAGGTTATGAGATGAGAGGGCACTTTAATTGTGAAAGAAAAAGAAAAGGTCATTCTTTTATATTCTGTGCCTGACCTACACTTCTTCATGGGCCTCATTTCACAGAGGAGTAAGAGAAAATAATAAACTTACCGACTGAAGGCCTCCCAGCCTCTTCCAGTTTAAAACAGCCTCTTTCAAGCTGAGTAGCTGGGAGGCAAATGTTCAGTTTTTTGGGCTTTTTCATGCCTGGGTGCAAAGGAAAGCTTTCATATTGCAGTAGCTAGGGACGACACCTCAGATGTAAGATCTCCATCATGTAAGGCGAATCTTCCCTTGGAGGCAGCTGAGCTGGGCTGGTCCCTGGGACCCAGCACAGGTATCTCCTCTGGCACAATGAGTTCCTCCCCATCCTTTGGAGCAATAAGCTGGCACCTGCTGCTGATGCGTGTGGTCCTGGCCCTTTCCTCCAGTCAAGATGTCTCCGTACAATTGCTCCTGAGCTGGGCCTCTGCTGATCCAGCAGTTATTTCAGGCTCCGCAGCTCCTCTGCTGGATTCTTTTCCCACGGCTGTCACAACAAGTTACCACAAACTGCATGGCTGAAAACAGCTGAAATGTATGCTTTCACAGTTCTGGAGGCCAGAGGTCCAAAATCAAGGTGTTGCTAGGGCCGCTGTTCCTCCAAAGGCCCTCGAGAAAAATCCTCCCTGGCCACTTCCACCTTTGGCTAGCTCCCAGCTCTCCCGAGCTCGTGGCAGCAACACTTCAATGTCCGCCTCCACCTTCACACGGCCTTCTTCCCCATGTCTCTGTGCCTCAGATCTCCCTCTCCTTTTCTTTTCATAAAGACACTACTCATTCGATACAGGACCCACCCTAAATTCAGAATGATTTTATCTCAAGATCCTTAATTACATCTAAAGATTCTATTTCCAAATAAGGTCACATTCACAGGTACAAAAGATTAGGACTTGGACATATCTTGTAGAGGGGCCACCATCAAGCCAGTACACCCTCCAAGGGCCATCTGGGAACCACTAATTCCATTACCCCTCTTATCCCTGTTTGCAGGCTGCAGAGAATCAGGAGTGCTGGTTCATCAATTGAGATGTGTCCCTCAGCTGTTTCTCAACCACTGCTCAGGTGCTGTGATGAGGCTGGACTTCTCTGTACATCCTGGGAAGCCTGGACAAGAGTTGTTTCTCCTCTAAGATGCATTAAAATTTCTCTGGAGCTTCAAGCAAACCCTCCTACTCCCTGCTTCTCCATGCTTCCTCATTCGCCTTTCTCCCCTACATTCAGCCTCATCCTCCCCCTTCCTTGGAAGAATGTCTTGAAAATAAAATGAACTCAAATTCAGAAAACCTGAGTTTGAACTCCAATGCCAGACTCCAACCGTGACAGAGACACCCTGGCCTTCAATCCCCTCATTCATGTCAGCAAGCCCCTTTCCACCAAGGAGAAGTCACCTGCCACATAATCTTCACTGAGCCACAGCTCCAGCTGCCCTGACACCTCCACCTAAGGGGAGACAGGCCATCCTCAAACTCTGCCTGCAAGGATCACAGCTTGTGAGCTACCTAAAGGTGTCCCATGCCCATTCTCATCACAGGACTAAGCAGCTTCCCAGTGGCCCCAGCTCAACACTGGGCCATAACCTTAGCTGATTATCCATCCTCTTCTAAGGGACATCCAAGGTCTTTTTTATCACACTTCGCATCCTCCACCATCTCAGGCACCATAAGAAGTCCCATCATTACATATTTTTTGTTTTTGTTTTGTAGACATGGGGTTTTGCCATGTTGTCAAACTCTTAGACTCAAGCAAATCCATCCACCTCAGCCTCCCAAAGTGCTGGGATTGTAGACGTGATCCACCATGCCCAGCCCCCATCATCATATGGACACTTATTTTCATACTGCTGGTGCATCCACTAATTAAAACTACCTCCCATCCCTCATCTCCCCTCAGAACCTTTCCACAGAGCCCCCCGAACTCAGGCTTTCACCAGCAAACTTCCCTTCATCCTCAATATTTTCTCTGAACATTCCAGTCACCTTCCTCCACTAACTAAAATCGAGCCCGTTCCTAATGGTTCCACAGTCTTCTCAAGCAGAAATGATTATTTTTCTCCCATAGCCCTAAAGCCTCAGGGTGTGAAGGTGTGGCAGTGATATACTTTGGATGTTGTTCCATCCCAAATCCCATAATGAAATGCAATCCCCAGTGTTGGAGATGGAGCCTGGTGAGAGGTGATTGGATCATGGAGGCGAGTTTCTCATAAAGGTTTAGCACCCTCCCTTTGACACTGCCCTTGTGATGGTGAGTGAATTCTCATGAGATCTGGTCGTTTAAAAGCGGGTGGTGCCTCCTCCCTCACTCTTATGCTCCTGCTCTGGCCATGTCATGTGACTTCTCCTCCTTCACCTTCTGCCATGAGTAAAAGCTCCCTGAGGCCTCCCCAGAAGCTAAGCAGATGTCAGCCTCATGCTTCCCATACAGCCTGCAGAACTGTGAGCCACTTAAACCTCTTTTCTTTATAAATTACCCAGTCTCAGATATTTCTTTATAGCAATGTGAGAACAAACTAATACAGGCAGGTGTCCTCTTGGCTCTACATTGTTTTCTTCCAAGATATTTTTCCTTCTTGCTCCATCAAAAACAGACAAAACCCTCACCTCCTTTGAAGTTTACTTTACCCAGTTTTATCATCACTTCCTCTCATCTTCTCATAACCTCAAGCCCCGATTCATAATCCACTGATGACATCAGTGCCTGGCTCATGGTCCGCCACTTCACAACCCCACTTATCATTCCCAGTGAGTTCAAAATCACATAAATGACATATCCAACACACTTGTCTTTTACTTCCTTGGCTCCTTAACTCCAGCCATTTTTCTTCCACCCTATCACAGCCAACCATTCATGTGAAATAAATAAATGGTGGGAGAAGCTCATTTAAAAATGAATTAAACAGCCAGGGACAGTGGCCATACCTGTAATCCCAGCACTTTGGGAGGCTGAGGCAGGTGGATCACTTAAGTCCAGGAGTTTGAGACCACCCTGGCAAACATGGTGAAACCTCATCTCCACTAAAAATATAAAAATTAGCTAAGTGTGGTGGCACATGCCTATAATCCCAACTACTTGGGAAGCTGAAGCACAGGAACAGCTTGAACCCAGGAGGCTGAGGTTACAGTGAGCTGACACAACTGCACTCCAGCCTGGGCAACAGAGTGAGACTTTGTCTCAAAAAAAAAGAAAGAAAGAAAGAAAAAAGAAAAGAAAACAGAATTAAACTATATGGAGAGACAAAGCCTTTGCTCAATTGAAGTTAGTGCACAGAAGTGAGGCTGAAGCAGAGTCAGAGGAGACACCACTGAGGAGAATTTTAATATATAAGCAGGAGTTAGAAAGAGATGCATGAAGGAAGGGGATTTTATTTGGAGATGGTAGATATGCAAAGACACACGAGTGGAATAAATTGTGGCAATAGGTTTACTTGAGTACAGTGGAAACTTCGAGGAAGGGGGCACTGAAAAAGAGGCTTGGAGAGGCAGGTGGGGACTAGATCATCAAAGGCCTTGAATGCCAAGCCAAAGAATTCGGACACTAATCTGAGAATGTTTGGAGCCATAAAGACTTTATTTTGGGGTAGATAGCTTCCAACAATGGTCACCAGTGATTCCTTCCCTCCCTGTACACATATGATGCTCTACCTACCAAGAGGTAGGATCCCTTTCCATTCCCCTTGGACCTTGCCTGGCCTCACGACTTGCCTTGTCCAGGAGAGTATGACAGAAATTACACAGTGCCATTTCTGGAGTGAAACTTGAAGATATCAGGCAGCTTGCTATGAAGCAGCTAAGAGTCCTGAATGATGTGACACCATGTCGGGAGAAAGGCCATGTGAAGGAGCAGTGAGGTGCCAGACATGTGTGTGAGACCTTCCTGAACCTCTCAGCACAGCCCAGCTGCCAGATGGATATAGCTGGATGCGTGACTCCCAGCATATACCAAGCAGAATAGAAGAACTTCCCAACTGAGCCCTGCCTGCATTCTTGACCCACTGAATCATGAGCAATGGTGAATCACTGCTGCTTTCTGGATGATTTGTTATACAGTAGCAATAGACAACTGAAACACATTTCATTTTATCTTCAAAATAGTACAAGGATATAGTATTCCCTCCATACAGATATGATGAAAATGAGGCTCAGCAAATCACAGAGCAATAAAGGATTCTAAGAGGCATCCAAGATTGAACTCAGCTTTTACTGACTGTAGAATCCATGCTTTCTTCACTAGACATAGGGAATAAGCCTGGTATTTCGCTGAAATTTTGGATACAGTCAGCCTCTATTCTGATTGATCTGGGGTTCCTTCCAATTACTCAGGGCCTTTTCTTTACTGGTTATTAAATATTTGGAATACTGCCCTTGCCTGGGAGCACAAGATTATGAGGCAAGAAACATAACCATCTTTGGAACACGTTGGAAGTCTTCCCAGTTTACAGAAAACATCCCCCAAGTCTTGTTTTCCTGGCCTTACCAACCTGGCTTGCTTTGGATACAATCAGTACCTGAGGGTGAGGCCCAGAAGCGACATCTGGTCCTTCCATGTCTCCATGACATATCTCATACACAACCAGAAATGGCTGCCAGCAGGAATGCCCTACAGGCCAAACAAAAATGCACACAGTAATAGATGAACATTTCCTTTTCTTTTCCATTTCCCACCTTTCTCTCACTTTTATTCATAGCTTTTGCTGTCTGTTTTATTACATGGGAAAGTCCCTTGGAGTATCATTCGGAATAAAATTATTTCATTTAATCCAAGGTATTGCTCTTGGAAAAAGGTTTTATTTCTCGTACTTGAAGCTGGACAGCAAACAAAATGCTTCTGTTTTTCCCAATCCTAATTTCTAACCTTTCCTTGTGTCTTCACAGTTAAGGGAGCTAACAAATGTGTACTATGCCCCATCATTTATGGGGACTTTGCCTAGAGTCTAGATGGAAAAACAGAGATTTCTGTTTAAATTTTACTCTACACGCTCACAGAAGAAAGGCAGTGAACTAGTTATGCTCAGGTGGTTGTCTTCAAGTTTTTAGGGAGTTGTTCTCCCACGTTGAGTGGTTCCAAGAATAAGGTACAAATTATTTAGTTCTACAACATTTTCAGTGACTGCATCCAGCACATGAGAACTTTCTATGCAGTTTAGCAAAACAAGATAGGCATTGACTTTGGAGTCAGAACATTCAGGCTCTTCTCAACCCATTTCAATCAGACTCTTACCCCCACCATGTAATAAAGTCACTGATGGCATGTCAAAGTCACCAGTGTCTGCACCTGACCAAGTCCAACAATGGATTTTAATCCTTATCTTACTCAATAGCATCAACTGACACTGCTGATCCTTCTTTTTATGAAACACTTTTTATACTGGCCTTCTAGGCAGTCCCACACTCTTTTTTTTCCCTTCTTCCCAATCTGTCTCTTCCCTCCCTCCCTCACTGGATTCCCCTCTTCCTCCTGACCTATATAGCTTGACAGGCCCTAGGCTCACTTTCAGCCTTCTTATTTCCTTTCTCTGCTCTCATTCTCTATGTGATCTCATCCAGTCCATGGCTTCAAAGTCAGTCCGCATGCTGAGGACGCCCACATTTTATCTTCAAATCCAGTGTTTCCCTTATTAGAAATGTCCAAAATGGAATTCCTAATTTTCCCCCTTAACCCTGCTCCTCCCTCAGACTTCTACAACTCAGCAAATGGTACAAATTCTTCACCAAGGTGCTCAGGTGAAAACCCTGGAGTTCGTCTTAACTCTTCTATCTTTCATATCCCACATTTATTCAATTAGCAAGCCCTGTTACCACCTCAACCATTTCCACCCTAGACGAAGCTAGCTTCATTTTTTTTTTAATTGAGACAAGGTCTCACTCTGTCATCCAGGCTAGAGTTCAGTGGTAAGATCACAGCTCACTGCAGCCTTGACCTCCCAGGTTCAAGCAATCCTCCTGCCTAAGCCACCCAAGTAGCTGGGACTAAAGTGTGCATCACCATGCCTAATTTTTTTTTTTTTTTGATATTTTTCGTAGAGATAGGGTTTCACTATGTTGCTCAGGCTGGTCTTGAACTCCTAAACTCAAGTTATCTACCTGCCTTGGCCTCCAAAGTGCTAGGATTACAGGCATGAGCCGCTGCACCCAGCCACTGGCTATGTTTTTGCCTTGATTACTGCAATAGACTCCTGTGGTTTCCAAGAATTTGCTTGTCCTTCCCCACCCCACTGATACTAGGCTTAGCCACATGACTTGCTTTGGTCAGTGAAATGTGATGGAAATGACACTTGTCACTTCCAGGCAGAGGAGTTCAGAAGCAGCCTGTGATTCACCATGATCTCTGGAGACCATCAATGGCTCCAGATGGAGCTGCTTCATCAACCTGGGTCCTAAAGTGAAGATAATGTGGAAGAGACCTGCCAAAATGGAGCATTGTTTCCGTGGCATTACTCAGCCCATCCTGATGAATACACCTACCCACTTGACTTTCTACTTCCATGTCACCACCCCCACCCCAAATCCACCCAGGAAATTCTCCACATAGTAGTCGAAGGAATATTTTGCAAGGGTAAATTAGATCATGTCATTTCCCTACTCCAAGTTCTCCAAACACTTCCACTTAACTTAGAATGGGATCCAGCCTTCTCATCTTGTCCATAAGCCCCTTTAGGGTTGAGTTCTAGCTCACCACTTTGACCACATCTCTTGTTCCCTTCCTCTCACTCTTTTCTGACACTGAGAAATCCACACTGGCTTTTTCTGTGTTTCTTGAATATGCCAAAATTCCAACATCAGGGATCTTGCATTTGCTGTACCCTCCAGGATGTTTGTCCTCTAGATACTTGTATGGCTGACTCCCTCACTTCCAACAGACCCCTGCTCAAATGTTGCCCATCCAAGAAGTTTCCCTGCATACCTGGTTTAAAATAGTCCATTTCCTCTTTCCACATGGCTACCTGCTATCTCCTTCCTCTGCTTTATTTTACTTCATACCACCTATCACTACCAAATAATGTATTATACAATTATTTTTTTGTTTGTTGTCTCTCTCTCCTTCTAGAACGTAAATTTCACGAGGACAGGAACTTTTTCTTATTCACTATTAAAATTCCTAGAACTTATAACACTGCCAGGTACATGGTAAACTTCAAAAAAGTATGTTTGTTTTGAATGAACAAATAAATGAACGAAGCCTGAGATTTTCGTACTTACTGTCTGCATGAATGTGGGAAAGTTATTTCAATTTTTGAGTTCAGTTGCCTCATCTGTAAAATGGAGACAGCAGTCCCTGAATTTTATACTTTATAGGGTTCTTGTGAGGACCAAATCAGATCGTCACTGCAAGTATGCCTTCCAAACAACAAAGAACTATGGAAATATTACCTAGGATCCTAGGATTATTGATATATTATCCTCTTTGAGATACCAGGCAAATTTTTGGCCAAACTCTGAGAGAGAAAACTATGTCTCTGGTGGCCTTTACCTCTTTTTTCTATTACCATTTCCCAAAAATATGGTATATGCTTTTCTCCTCCTGAATCCGGGCACTTCCTCTTATTTGTAGAACAAGAAGAGTAATACAAACCTGAGTCATCTCCAAATCTGCCAGAGCTGACCTTGGAGAAGTTCCTTAACCTTCTGAGGCTCAGATTCCTCATCCATTAAATAGTGATTATGAAGAACTAATTTCATAAAGCTATTATGAGGCTGTAATGAGTTATGCATATGAAGAACTTTGAAGATTGAGTGGGATATGTGTTAGTGGGATTCAATAAGTGTTAGTTATTGTTATTCACTTAACTATTGACTGACTGTGCAAATGATACTTCATACATTTTTGTATGTAAACCAAGTGAGAGAATGTATGCCCATTACTTAGAATGGTGCCAGAAGCCTTACAGGTGCTTAATAAATAGTAGCCATTATACTATGCAGCCATAAAAAAGGATGAGT
>CAUYLG010034807.1:0-11292 GCA_963573385.1 Cacajao melanocephalus | reverse complement strand
GGTCTTTTTTTTTATAACAAAAAAAAAAATTGTTTTATTATATTTTAAATTATGTTTTAAAAATTAAAAATAATTATTTTAAAAAAAAAAAAAAAAAAAAAAAAAAAAAAGGTCCTTTTGAGACCATCCTGACCAACATAGTAAAACCCCGTCTCTACTGAAAATGCAAAACCAGCTGGGTATGGTGGTGCATGCCTGTAATCCCAGCTTCTTGGGAGTCTGAGGCAGGAGAATCACTTGAACCCAGGAGTTGGAGGCTGTGGTGAGCCAAGATCACACCATTACACTCCAGCCTGGGCAACAAGAGTGAAACACAATTGTTAAAAAAAAAAAAAAAAGTTCCCTAGTATCCAAGATTTTCTGTTGTTGTTCTTGTTGTTTTACTATGCAAGACTTAGAAAATGTTTCAATAGCAAATCAATTCCCTGTGACTGGATCACTTACTCAGAAATATTCCTGTCTTTGTTTTCCATGCATGCTTTTCAGCAATAATATAACAGAATGTAATACCGACCACCAGGAAAAAATATTCAAAGAAAGAAAGAATGTGAAAAGAATTTGTAACCCACAATAATTTAATGATTCATTGTGATGCTTTCTAAAACAGAAAGAATATTCAAAGTCGATTTCTTCAATGATACTTCGCAGAAAGTGATGAAATAAGAGAAACAAAAATGGCAGAATATTCTGAGTGATTTTAGATGTTGCTATGTTTTACGGGAAAAAATAATTTACCTTTTAGAGGATCACAGAAAATTATTAGAAGCCCAAACTCTGAAATGTTTCCAAATTTAGTTGAACTTGTAAGTAATTATAATGTCAATATAGCTACTCATGAAATTAATCATAAAAAAGGATATATGCCTTATTTATGTAATAAAATATGCAATGAATGATTAATGCTCCCAGGAAAATGCATTCAACTAAAATTTAATTGACAATGTCAGAATCAAAATATATTTGATTGTATAACAGAAGTAGCCCATCATGAACAAAGGTATCCTATCATAAGGTATGTTCATGTTAAATATACTGTCAAATCAATGGGAGAAAGCTGTATTGCCTTTGTTGAAAGGAAAGAATAATGGAGACAGTCTAGCTTGGAGAATTATTAAGTTGGAAACATACAATGCTGACATAAGAATATGCTGGACAGGGATGTAACAGTGAACAACTCTGGCAGGTGTAGGAAACAGTCAAAGCCATCATATCCCCTCCCCAGATGCTCAAGCTAAATCTGTATTTGTTCAGCTCACAATCTTTATATATCTATATATTATTACTTGGTACATGTTACTTTGTTTGGAGAGGTATAAGCAATATATTTAAACTTAACATTTCTAGTTATTATATGCCTACTGTTAAATATTTCCTATCTGTCTCAAACAAATGAGCTATTAAAAAATAAGTGAAAGTATTCAAAAATATTCAAAGAAAGAATGTGAAAAGAATTTGTAACGACACAAATTTGTGACTTCCTTAATCTAAACCTACTCTAACCTTTACTGTAACCCTAATAACCCTTTCACCGTAACCCTTCACTATAATCCTGATCTCTGAACGTAACCCTGTTACTCACCTGATCTCACCCTCTAATCTCTACTATGCAGCTCTGAACCACCAACCTGAACCTCCTATCTTGAAGCCCTGATACCATAATCTTTAATTGGTAAACTCTGAACCCTTCAACCCTTATCTCCTGATTTTATAGTACCCTGACACACTAACTGTAAATACTAACTGCAGTCTATACAAAATCTCATCCTAATCTATCCTACTCAGTGTCATGCCACTTCAATGACTGATCTATAACCTCAGAAATGTAGACTTAATAATCCTCAACAAATAATAGCAAATTTAAACCAATAGCATTGTGAGAGGATCAAACACCATGAACATGAGTTTTTATCCCAATAAATCAACGGTGGTTCCACACACTAATGCCATTCACGTAACACATAGTATTGTTAGAATGAATGGAAAACACCCCATAACTTTCTCAGCTGTTGCAGAAAGGGCTTTCAACAAAGCCAGGATTACATGCATATGCCACCATACCTGGATAATTTTGTCTTTTTAGTAGAGATAGGTTTTCACCATGTTGACCAGGCTGGTCTCAGGCTCCTGACCTCAGGTGACCTGCCTGCCTCGGCCTCCCAAAGTGCTGGGATTACCGGCGTGAGCAACCATGCCTGGCCAAAAAATACATTTTATATGTATACACTAGCAATGAATAATCTGAAAACAAAATTATAAAAATTCCACTGCAAACAATACCAATAGCAATAATATGCTTAGGAATAAATGTAATCAAAGGATCAGACTTAGAAGGGGAAAATTTTAAGACATTGCTTAAGGAAATTAAAGACCAAATAAATGTCATGTTCGGGATTTGAAAACTGTATTTGTTAAGTTTGCCAAACTACACAAAGGAATCTATAGATACAATGTTATTCCTACGAAAATCCCAAAGGTCTTGGGACAGAAATGAGAACGCTGATCCTAATGTTTATATGGAATTTCAAGGAACCCTGAAAAGCCAAACCAATCCTGAAAAATAACTCCAAATCTGGAGGTTCGCACATCCCAATTTCAAATCTTACTACAAAGCAATAGTAATCAAAACAGCATGATACTGGCACAAGAGTAAACAGAAAGATCAATTGAATTGAATTGGGAGTCCAGATATAAAACAATACCTCCATGCTCAACTGATTTTAGACAAGATCCATATCCATTAAATTGGGGAAAAAATGCTGTCCTCAACAAGTGATGTAAGGCAACCTGCTGTCCACATAGAGGGAAATGAAGTTGTATCCTTACCTATTACCACATAAAAAAATTTAACTTAAAATGGATGAAAGACCTAAATACGACAAAACTAAAAACTCTATAAGAAAACAAACAGTTAAACCTTCATGACCTTGGATGTAGCAGTAGTTTCTTAGATCTGACACCGAAACCACAAACCACAAAAGGAAAAATAAATCAATTGATTTCCTTGAAATTCAAAACTTTTACGCCTCAGAAGCCATAAAAAAAAAACTTGAAAGACAAAATTGTTATAATAGGAAAAACAACTGTCTTCTATTATGCTCTCAACACTCAACACTTCTGTTAACAGATGCATGGGTTTTTTTCCCCACGCAGACCAAATCTTGGGTACCAGCTGGGTGTCAATCCAATTCTGACACCAACTAGAGAAAGCATCAGACCCCACAGGCTAAGAGCTCAGTCCTAGGAATGCAGGTCATGCCTCTTGTTGCTTGTGTTTGTCAACTGACAAACGCAAGGATGGTAAAAAGATAGTGACTTTATGCCAGAACTTAGCTGAAGGGAACATATAGGCTCTTGCCTTAAGGAAACTGCTTCCACTTTCGGGGCAGAAAGTGGGAGATTTAAAAAGGGGACTTCACGGAATGGCATGCAGGGGATGGGGTGAGGAGGTGCAGGGTCTATGGGACTTGCTCTGATGTTTTATCCGTTAGGTGGTCTTGCTAATACCACCACGAGCAGAGCTGGGTTGTAACTGACTGTTGTCTCTTGGCAATCTCCTGGCTGGGGAGAGTTTGGAGATCCCTAGTTTATTTCAAGGTTTGGTCCCTGGAACTTCTAAGTAAACACACAGTAAGAAAAGTTTCCAGTGTAGGAAGTCTCTGGTGGAGAGACAGTAAAGCTTATAATTGTATTCCTAAAGAGCTAAGTAGGAAGTGCAGAAAAAGGAAAACAGTGAACATAATTCATTTTTTCTTTAAGAAAATATGGGTACTCCATTATAAGACTGTAACTACTTAAGATGCCAATCACAAATAGTAGGTTCCCAGGTTATCTTCTGTCTGACTTGGCTACTGATTGGAGGCTCCCGCAACACCTTTATTGGGTTCAGCAATTTACTACAGCACATTACAGAACCCACAAAAACAGTATACTTACCATTGCTGACTTATTACCAAGGATATGTTAAAGGCTACAAATGAACAACCAGATGAAGAGATGCACAAGGTGAGGTATGTGGAAGAGGTGCAAGCCTCCCATGCCCTCTCCAGAGATGATTCTCCCAGGCAGATTGGTTGCATCAGTGGCCACAGGTGATCAACTCAATAATCAGCACCTCTCTCCTTCACAGAGATGGGAGGGGACAGGAAATTTCAAATCCTCTAATGACAAGGTTGGTTCCTTTGGAAGCCAGCCCCACTGAGGCTGTCCAGGTGCCCCCAGCCATCAGTTATCTCATTAGCACACAAAAGACAAATCACTTCATATGTTCCAAAGGCTTAGTGCTCTGTCTCAGGACACCACAGCAGAGACCACACATTAACTCTTATGATGTTCCAATAACCCACAAAATGGAAGAAAAAATCTGCACATTAGATCTTTCAAAAGTGTCTGTTATCCAGAATGTATAAATAACTTTTACAACTCAACAACAAAGACAACCCAATCTAAAAAATGACAAAGGACTTTCATACACACTGCACCAACAAGCACGTGAAAAGATGCTTAACATCATTAGTCATAATTAAAACAATAAAAAAAACCCTTAAATCACACTGGAATAGTTATACTAAAAAAAGTGTTAACAAAGATGTGCAGAAACTTGAACCCTTAAACACTGCTTGTGACAATATGAAATGGTGCAGTCTATGTGTAAAATAATTTGGTGTTTCTTTAAACAGTTACAAATAGATTTACAATATGACTCAATGATTCCATTCCTAGGCATATACCCCAAAGACCTGAAGACAGGTGTTCAAACAAAAACTTGTATGCTTTTTAAATGTGTCAAGGTGACAAATATGCAGGAAAGTCTAGGGAATAGTTCCAGGAAAAGAAAACTGGATCAGAATGAAAAAAAAATACATTATACTCCCAGGTGGGGCACGAGGTAAAAGCAAAATGAGTTTGTAGACTGAATTATCATGTAGGAACCATGCTGATTTCCTGATCTAGGAGTTATGTAGTGGTTACCTGGGAGAGTGTCTATACTTTGGGTAAAATATACTGAAGTATTTTGTGGGACATTGTAAATCTGGTACAGCAATAATTGCTGTGGAATCTAAGAGAAGAAACAGGTTATACTTTGTACTGCTACTGGAAGTTTCCTAGAAGTATGACATTATTGGAAAGTAAATTACTTTTTAAAACAACCGTATCAATACCATGCCAGGAAAGCAGAGACCTCATCAAAATAGAGGCTATAGTTCAGCCAAAGCTGTGAAACCCTTATAAAAGTCTCAATGTCAACAGAGTCCACTTTGTAGATATTATTATATTTATTAGTAATAGAGGCTACTGTGCGGATATATTAGTGTTGTGGCATGGTGTGGATATTATACTGGTGTTAGGGCACGGTGTGATTACTATATTAGAGGCCACTGTGAGAATATATATTAGCAGCCACTGTGCCTTGAACACTGACAATATCAGGGTTTAGTCAAAACAGTGGGATTTAAGGGTTTCATTTTTTTAAATGGATTTCTTCCTCTGCTGAGTACTCTCTAAAGACTTTCTCCTCTGCACTCAGGGCAGCAGACAGGAAGCTTTTTACCCACCAATAAATGACACCAACTTGACGCGACCCTCATGCTGCCCTGAGGAAGATAAAGCTCCTTGCTGCTTCTGGCACCTCGGAGGGAAGTTGGTTAGGAGTGGGTATGTACACCCTCTGGTGGCGCCAGGGCTCAGCACAGACGCTGTTGCTCACAGTTTCTCAGCAGATGTGTGCCCCCACAGATGTCCTGAAATACCTATAAAATTCAATATTCAGTGTATTCATTGTCATAATTTTGGAAATTCAAACTAAAATGAAGCCCACTATAACCATATCCTTCCCAAAAATGGTGATGGAAGAATTATTTGGAAGCCATACAGAATGAAATGAATGTACACACAAATTAACACACAAAAAACTACTCAAAACAGTCCAGAGACTATAATTAAAAATGCAAAACTATAAAAAATAAAAAAGAAAATCTATGTGACATTGGGTTTGGTGTTGAGTTTTAATGCACAACATCAAACACCAATTCATGAAAATATTCATAACAGAGACTTTATAAAACTCAATTTTCTACTGTGAAAAATCCTATTCAGAGAACAAAAAGACAAGACAGACTGTGAGAAGATATTTACAAAATACATACGTGATTTGGAAAACTATACTGAAAATACACAAATAACTCTTCAAAGGAACACTAAAAATTTTAAAATGGCTGGGCACAGTGGCTCACACCTGTAGTCCCAGCACTTTAGGAAGCTGAGGCAGGCAGATCATGAGGTCAGGAGTTCAAAACCAGACTGGGCAGCATGGTGAACCCCCCCCGCCAACATCTCTACTATACAAAAAATTAGCCAGGCGAGGTGGCACGCAACTGTAATCCCAGCTACTTGGGAGGCTGAGGTGGCAGAATTGCTTGAACCAAGGAGTCAGAGATTGTAGTGAGCCAAAATTCTGCCACTGCATTCCAGCCTGAGTGACAGAGTGAGACTCCATCTCCAAAAAAAAAAAAAAAAAAAAAAAAAAACTAAAATGAAAAACCCAATTAAAACTGGGTAAATACCTGAACAGACACCCAGCCAAAGAAAATATACAGACAGCATGCCAGGCATGGTAGTGTATGCCTGTAATCCCAGCACTTTGGGAGGCTGAGGCAGGTGGATCACCTAAGGTCAGGAGATTGAGATCAGCCTGGCCAACATGATGAAACCCCCTCTCTACTAAAAATACAAAATATTAGCCGGGCATGATTGTAGGTGCCTGTAATCCCAGCTACTAGGGAGGATGAGGCAAAAGAATTGCTTCAACACCAAAGGCAGAGGTTGCAGTGAGCCAAGATCAAGCCATTGCACTCCAGCCTGAATGACAAAGCGAGACGCTGTCTCAAAAAAAAAAAAAAAAAGAAAAAAAAAAACCCAAAAAATATACAGACAGCAAATAATCACATAAAAGGATGCTCAACATCATGTCACATTAGGAGACCACAAATTAAAATAACACTGAGATGGCTGGGTGCGGTGACTCATGCCTGTAATCCCAGCTCTCTGGGAGGTTGAGGTGGGTGGATCACGAGGTCAAGAGATCAAGACCATCCTGGACAGGATGGTGAAACTCTGTCTACTAAAAATACAAAAATTAGCTGGGCACGGTGACATGTGCCTGTAGTCTCAGCTACTCAGGAGGCTGAGGCAGGAGAATCGCTTGAACCTAGGAGGTGGAGGTTGGAGTGAGCAGAGATCATGCCACTGCACTCCAGCCTGGTAACAAAGTGAGACTCCATCAAGAAAGATAAGAAAAGAAAGAAAAGAAAGAAAAGAAAGAAAGAAAGAAAAGAAATAAAAAAACATGCTGACATATCACTGCACATCAGTAGAACTGCAGAACTCTGAAAAAAGTTCAACAATAACAATTGGAGGTTGAAGAACAATAGGTACTGTCATTCACTGCTGGTAGAATGCAGCCACTTTGGGAGACAGTTTGGCAGTTTTTCCCAAAGATAAACAATTCTTACCTACAATCCAACAAATTCACCCCTAAATTGTATATGTTGAGAAAGCTGCTTTGAAAAATTATTTTCAAACAAAAACTAGCATAATCAACTTCAAGTACATCCACGCAATGGAATACTATTCAGCAACAGAAAGGAATGAACTTTCAACCCATGAAAATAAATGAATGAATCTTGCATGTATGTTGCTAAGTGAAGGGTGGCAGTATCAAGATGCTATACATTGTATGACTCAATTCATATGACATTCTGGAAAAGGCACAACTACAGAGATGATAATCAGATGAGTTGTCTGGGGTGGGTATTTGAAGTATTCTATATGGTACTTTAGTGGTAGATACCTGACACTCTGCATTTGATAAACCCATAGAATTTTAAAGCACAAAGAACAAATAACCCTGATTTTTCCCTATACTCTCAACACTTTACTTCTGACAGCAATTTTGAGTGGGGGGTGTTTCCCACAACAACCAATTTTCCAACGCTCTGGACAATAATTGGGTATCCTATAATTTCATTATGACATTAATTTTCTGGAATTCATACAGACCCTACAGGTTAAGGGCTTGGAAATACCACACTGTCCCTGACCTCAGGTGCCAATCAAAAGTAGTGAATCCCCAGTTTACTCAAACTTCTATATGACTTGGCTAGAAAGGAGGCACTCCTACACCCTTCCCTCAGGTTTGATAATTTGCTATAATGGCTTATGAAACTCAGGAAAACACTTACTTATGTTTACTAGTTACTGTGGTCTCAATGTGTGTATACCCCTCCAAATTCCTATGTTAAAACGTAATCCCCAAAGGGATGGTATTCAGAGGTAACTGAGAGGTGATTGGATCATGAGGGTGCTGCCCTCATCAATGAAACCAGCACCCTTATAAAAGAATCTAGGAGAATCTAGGAGCCTTTTTCCCATTCTGCCATGTCAGAACATGGCTAGAAGGCACTATTTATGAGGGATGAGCCCTCACTAGACATCAAATCTGTCAGACTTGATCTGGGACTTTTCAGATTTCATATTTTAGGAATTTTTATGGAAGTGTCATCATGTAGACATGATTGATTATTAACTCAATCTCCAGTCCCTTCAAACCCTCAAAGGATTACACGTAAAGCTCAAAGTTACAAGCTTCTTATCATGGCTTGGTCTTTCTGGTGACCATCCCCCAACCTGAAACCAACCAGGAACCCACAGAGGGTCCTTACAGAAGACATTTCTATCATTCAGGAGATTCCAAGGGATTTAGGAACTCTGCTTCAGGAACAAGGGCCAAAGACCAAATATTAGAACACAAGATGTATCTAGCACCCCTATTGTTCAGGAAATTATAAAAGTTTTAGGAGCTCTGTATTAGGAACTGCAGAAAGAGACCAAACATATTTCTCATTAAATCCCAACCTGGAATATAGATCAAAAATGAATTCCTTGTTCCCAATGGAACGAGGCATGAAGTAAATGGCAAACAGTGGGAGCCAGGTTCCTCACTGTTAGAGTGAGAAGTTACAGATAAGAAATGGGGGAAGCCTAGAATGATCTCTGTGCTAATGGATCCGAATATATATAAGTGTAAACTCACATTTAGCTTAATATATACCCAGATGGTTCCACACAGAAACCTTTAGAATTAAGTGGGTACATATAAGTTAGAATACACACATATATTTCTTTGCACTATCAGCTGTGAGGGACATGATGCAATAACCCCATTTACTGGCCAGATGTAAGTTTTTAATACCATTCTCTAGCAAAGGAAATCAGGGCTCTTTGGAAAAAACTGCTGAAACTAGGACTGGGACAGAACAATACATGAGCCAGGATACTTTTGAAGTAACAAAGAAATTGTAACTAACTAACTAAATAAATAAATAAATGAAATTATGTCAAAGGAGCCAGTGGAAAGAGCTCCCAATGGCCACAGGGTATGAACAAAAAACAACAAAATACTGTAGAATTGGATAACAACCAAAAGATTAAAGTAACTATCTGAGTGTCCATATTGGTAAAAGCAAATGATTAAATAGATACACTTATGGGCTGAACAGAAATTTTTTATACAGAAGAATTTTAAATAACTGATACAGACATTCAGCTATCAAGGATATGTGGCTAACTCCCCACTCCTCAGGTGTGGGCTCTGTGTGGTGACTTCCTCCAATATAGACATGGGAAAAAAGTAACTTCACAGCAAGAAACCTCAAAACATTATCTCAGCCAGGTGATCAAACTTAACATTAATGGTGATAACACATCTTGAGAGCATGAAGTAACTAGAATAGCACTTGCAAATCAAAAATAAAATTCAAAGGCCCTTCCCCCAACCATCCGTATAGACTCCCTCCTCTTCACCAGAGGACACCAAAGCTAACCTGGAAGACTGGTTTAGACCATGATGGGAAAGAGGTGGTCAGACCTGCCTCATTATGCCCTCCTCACTTTTGGAATTCAGGAAAAGCCAATCAGCATTTAACATCAACACAGACCTTAAATCTGGTAAGAAACATTTACAATCTATCTCTCTGAAGCCTGCTACCTTGAGGCTTCATCTGCATGATAAAATTTTGGTCTCCATAACCCCTTATCATAACCCAGACACTCCTTTCCATTGATAATAATTCTTTCAATTAATTGCCAATCAGAAAATGTTTCAAACTACCTACAACCTAAACGCCCCACTTCACCCTAACCCACTTGGTTGTCCCACCTTTCTGGACCAAACCAATATATAGCTTAAATACATCTGATTGATGTCTTCTATCTCCCTAATATGTATAGAACCAAGTTGCATCCCAGGATCTCCTGAGGGCTGTGTCACAGGACTTGGTCACTCATATTTGGCTCAGAATACATCTCTTCAAATATTTTACAGACTTTAACTCTTTTTGTAGACACACTACACATCTGATCTACTTCCCCCCAAACCCATAACCCCAGTCTAACTATGAGAAAAACATCAAGTAAACCACAATGGAGGACCTTCTACACAATACCTAACCAATCCTCCTAATATTGTTTCAGGGCCTCAGAAGAGAAGTCTGAGAGACTCTCACATCAAAGAAGAGCCTGACATGGTAACTAAATGTTCTCTGGGATCCTAGCCAGAATCCTGGGACAGAAAAAGGCAGAACTAAGAGAAACCAGATAAAACGTGAGCTTATTTAATAATATGTTAATATCCAGTCATTAACCGTGAAAAACAATGTAAGATGTTGGCCGGGTGCAGTGGCTCATGCCTGTAATCCCAGCACGTTGGGAGGCCAAGGCAGGCAAATCACTTGAGGTCAGCAGTTAGACACCAACCTGGCCAACATGGTAAAACCTCATCTCTACTAAAAATACAAAAATTAGCCGGGCATGATGGCAGGTGCCTGTAATCCTAGCCTCTCAGGAGGCTGAGGCAGGAGAATCACTTGAACTTGGAAGGTGGAGGATGCAGTGAGCCGAGATCATGCCACTGCACTCCAGCCTGGGTGACAGAGCGAGACTCAATCTCAAAAAAAAAGTTAGTAACATAACTGATACATGTTCATATGTTAATAAGAAGAGAAACTAGGTTGGGTATACATGGGAAATCTGCATTATCGTTCCAATTTCAGTGTGAATCCAAAACTAACTTAAAATAAAATCTTTATTAAAAAATTGTACTTTTTAAAATATCTGCTTAATTATTTGTACTAATAATGCATAGAAATTGATACTAACTACTCCTACTTTTTAAAATAAGAGCATTCATGATGCTATAAATTATGCAGACTAATATATAATTTCAAAGAAATGCCTCTT
>CAUYLG010034806.1:0-21817 GCA_963573385.1 Cacajao melanocephalus | reverse complement strand
TAAGAAGTTCAGATTTATCATGGAATTAATAAGCCAGTGAAAGCAAAGGAGTAAAATCATCATATTTTTCATTTTTGGAAAATCATTCTATCAGCAGAAAAAGAATGGCTTGGATGATTGATTGGATAACTGAGTGGGTAGAAAAAAAAAAAAAGGAAAACAGAAAACTACAAACCAATATTCCTGATGAAGATAGATGCAAAACTCCTCAACAAAACACTTGCTAATATGGTTTGGCTGTGTCCCTATCCAAATCTCATCTTGACTTGTAGTTTCCATAATATTTACTTGCCATGGGAGGGACCAGGTGGAGATAATTGAATCATGGGCGTGGTTCCCCCATCCTCTTCTCATGATAGTGAGTTACTTCTCATGAGATCTGATGATTTTATAAGGGGCTTTCCCCTTCACTGGACATTCATTTCTTTCCTTGCTGCCATTTTATGAAGGAGGATGTATTTGTTTCCACTTCTGCCATCATTGTTAGTTTCCTGAGGCCTCCCCAACCATGCTGAACTGTCAGTCAATCAAATCTTTTTTTTTAATAAGTTACCCAGTCTCAGGTGTAACTTTATAAGCAATGTAAGAATGGACTAATATAATACCTAACCAAATCCAACAGCATATCAAAAAGATAATATACCATGATCCAGTGGGTTTCATACTAGGGATGCAGGGATGGTTTAATATACTCAAGTCGATAAATAAGATACACCAAATAAACAGAATTAAAAACAAAAAATCATATGATTATCTCAATAGATGCAGAAAAAGCATTTGACAAAATCCAGCATCACTTTATTATTAAAACCATCAGCAATATTGACACAGAAGGGAATTACTTGAAATTAATAAAAGCCATATACGATAAACCTACAACCAACATTATACTGAACAGGGAAAAAGCTGAAAGCATTCTCCCTGAAAACTGGGACAAGACAAGGACTTCCCCTTTCACCACTTCCATTCAACATACTACTGGAAGTCCTAGCCAGAGCCATTAGAAGACAGAGAAATAAAGAACATCCAAATTGGTAAAGAGGAAGTCAAACTGTCACTGTTCACTGATTATATAATTGTATACAGAGAAAACTCCAAAGACTCCTCCAAAAGGCTCCTAGATCTGATAAATGTATTCAGTAAAGTTTCAGGATACAAAATCAACGTACACAAATCAGTAGCACCACTATACACCAACAGTGACCAAGCTGAGATTCAAATCAAGAACTTAACCTCTTTTACAACAGCTGCAGAAAAATTAAAATACTTAGGAATACACCTAACCAAGGAGATGAAAGATCTTTAGAAGGAAAACTGCAGAACACTGCTGAAAGAAATCACAGGTGATACAAAGAAATGGAAATACATCCCATGCTCCTGGATGTATAATCAATATTGTGAAAATGATCATACTACAAAAAGCAATCTATACATCCAATGCAATTCCCATCAAAACATCATCATCATTCTTCACGGAATTAGGAAAACAACCCTAAAATTCATATGAAACCAAAAAAGAGCCTGCATAGCCAAAACAAGACCAAACAAAAAACAAATCTGGAGGCATCACATTACCTGACTTCAAACTATACTACAATGGTATAGTTACCAAAACAGCATGGTACTGGTATAATAATAGGCACATAGAGCAATGGAACAAAATAGAGAGCCCAGAAATAAAGCCAAATCTTATGACCAACTCTAAACTTCAACAAAGCAAACAAAAACATAAATTGAGGAAAGGACAACCTGTTCAATAAATGATGCTGGGATAATTGGCAAGCCACATGTAGAAGAATGAAACTGAATTCTCATTTCTCACCTTAGGCAAAAACCAACTTAAGTGGATCAAAGACTTAAGACCAAAATGTGAGACCTGAAACTATAAAAATTCTGGAATTTAACATCAGGAAAACTCTTCTAGACATTGGCTTAGGCAAAACATTGATGACCAAGAACCCAAAAGCAAATGCAACAAAAACAGAGATAAATAGATGAAACTTGATTAAACTAAAAGCTTCTGCACAGCAAAAGAAATAATCAGCATAGCAAACAGACAACTCACAGAGTGGGAGAAAATATTTGCAAACTATGAACCCAACAAAGGACTAATATCCAGAATCTACAAGGAACAGGAACAAATCATCAAGAAAAAACAAATAATCCCATCTAAAAGTGAGCTAAGAACATGAATTGAGAGGTCTCAGAAGAAGATATACAAATGGTCAACAGACATATGCAAAAATGCTAAACATCACTTGTTATCAGGAAAATGCAAATCAAAACCAAAGTGAGATACCACCTTACTCCTGCAAAAATGGCCACACTGAAAATGATAGATATTGGCTTGGATGTGGTGAAAAGGGAATACTTTTACACTGTTTATGGGAATGTAAATTAGTACAACTGCCATGAAAAACAGCATGAAGACTCCTTAAAGAAATAAAAGTAGAACTACCATTTGATCTGGCAATTCCACCACTGGGTATCTACCCAGAGGAAAAGAAGTCATTATATGAAAAAGACACTCAAGTCTCCTTTGTTCTCTGTGGCCCCCAGTTATCCAAAAGATGTGGATTCTCCGTCAGCACTCCAAATCTTACAACACACAAACCCATCCCTCCGGTAGCCCCCTGAAAAGCTAGAACGTTACCCTTAGGTTCCCTTCTTCTATTCCTGAGGGAGAAGTCAAGAGTTGAACATTTTCTCCTGATCAAACCAAACTATGCCCACTTGAGGAAAGGGCTATCATGGGCAAAATGCAGCATCTTTTCTTACCCATTCAAATGCAGCTGTTCTTGGTTTTGCACTTGCCTGGGTTACTGCTGGTTTCTGGAGCTCTCCTAAAGGCTTGCAGTTTGCAGTCCAGATGTCAACCAGGGCTACAGTCATCTCACAGGTGGAAGGTTCACTTCTAAGATGACTCAGTCATGCGTCTTTGGCTGAAGGCTTCTCAGTTTCTTGCCACATGTATCTCTCCACAAAGCTACCTGAAAGTCCTCACCACATAGCAGCTGGCTTTAGCTAGAGCTGATCAGAGAGAGAGGGAGAGAGAGTTAAAGAGGTGGAGGGGGAAGAGGAGAAAGAGGAGGAAAGAAAGAGGTGCCTTTTATTACCTAGCCTTCTTATTTTTTTTCACCATCATGTCCATCTCTGATATTATGTAGTCTTCCAAGACACACATTGTCACAGCCACTTTCTCTGTTCATTAGAAATGTGCTTGTAAGTCCAACCCATATTAAAGGGGAGAAGTATTAGGCTTCACCTCTCAAGGGGGAAAAAATGAAATAACTTTAACATATTTAATAATACATTATAACATTACCACAAATATAAAACTTTAGTAATAAACACATTTCAATTTGTTCCTATTCTTGTACATTATCAAATGATTTATACATCAGCAGAATGTCCAGAGGTTTTGGCTGATTTCTAATACACACTTGTTTTGTTGCCTTAACATTAATAATGCAATCTAAAGTGTGTACTTACGAAATATCATCTAGTGTTCCTGTCTTCCAGAGTTTTCTCCACGTGTGATGAAAACAACAGTTAGTTATATTAAGTAAAGGCTGTAATTAACAGAAGTAATTAAGACTATAGTTGTATATTAATTACAAAACTTCAATATGTAAACAGTCAAAGGTAATGGTAAAAGAAAATGGTTTACTAAAGTGAGGTAATTTAAACATAACAATATATTTTTATCTAAATTCAGGAAAAATAAATCGTATCTTAAAATTAAAGTCTGACTTTTAAATTCATCATCCACTTGCACTCTTATGAGTTTATATATGTCTGAACACAAATAGTCTACTAAAATACATGTTGTAATGTCTGTGTAGAAGAAGAAATATTAGGGTAAACTCAATGTTAGTGATTTTATTCATTTCAAATAGGCTGATTTGCAAATCCTTAACTAAAAATTATTATATGGAGTATATATAAAATGAGTAAATGTAGACTTTGGGTTTTCTTTTGTATTGCAACCAAATTATTATGTGCTCAGATAAAAGAGATTCCCATTTAACAACAAAATAGTACAGCAACTCTCCTGATTTCTGATGAACTCTTAAATGGTTTTGAAAAATGTTTTTCTTGCTTTCTAAAATGAGTACAGATCACTGCTATTATTTTGAAATATTACTCATAATAACTGAATTTTGTTTATGCAACTATGACTTACATCATGACTGCCTCACCGAACAATTATTCTTAACTTTGTGTTTCCTGTACTTGGCCCTAAATTTGCAATGATAAAATCACCCAAATCTTTTTTATGCTTATATAATTATTGAATTTGCTGAAATGACCACCAGGTGACACAAAGTTTTGCTCTTTTGCCTCATAAATAGAACAAATAAGAAAGTAATTAGGTGTGTTTTGGCATTTTCCAAATTTAATAAACTTGAAAGTATCATAAAAACTCTTTTTAAAAAATTGAAGATGCATTCTAAAAAGTAACATCAGGCTTAATTCATTTTATTCCTGAATTCTACCAGAGTTCAAGAAAGAAATCATATGTTCCTTTAATTTTAACAACATAGAAAAAGATGAAGCATTTTTAAACACATAAAGACTGACATGACCATGACTGCAGATTAAGTAAGTATTCAAAATATCAATTGCTTTCCTTACTTTGCCATAACCAATCACAAAAGAAGATTACAATCACAATAGGAAAAAGTAGTTATTAAATTTATAAAAATTGATTTAAAAAATAGATAAGATTAATTTCACCAAACTGCAAATCTTTTATGAAAAATCTAAATCCTGGTGGAGAAACATTAAAAAAAATAGACATAATCTTAGTCCCCAAATTTCTATCTAAAAAGGTGGAAATTTCAGGGAGTCAGAGGAAAAGGGTGGAATGGAGACAGGATCAACCTGCAGCTCCCACCTGGATGGACAGAACAGTGTGTGGAGAATCACACTGTGAACTTTTGCTCCAAGAACAACTTCAGGAAAGAATTCATAGACCCTTTGAAAGCAGCATCTTGCTGCTGCAAACTCCATGAGACAGCTGAAAAACTGTGAGCTCCCAAAGTGTGAGAGGGAGAAAAGTCAGCCTCTGAACATGCATCCACACTGGGGAACCTGAAAATCCAGATCACAAAAGAAAGATTTGAACTTACCTACAGCTAAAATGGACTTAGGGAGCTAAGTGAAATATATAAGTAGAAGAAGCAGCAGTGAGAGCCCTGTAGGCACTCCCTGTCCCAAACACAAGACCAGGGAAGCCACTTCTGGCCTTATCTCACAGGGGTCCTTGGGGAAGGCAGCCAGCAAAACCGGGGAGGAGCACCGAGTGAAGGATGCTCCTAGTTGAACCTGATAATGATTTCCACTGAGCACAAATTTCCTGAGCAGAATTGGGTTGTGTGGAGCAAATGGGAAGTGCAGATGCCAGTGTAGAAGTTGCAGCCAAAGGTGCAGGCAGATGGGAAGAGGTGAGGCCTGGGAGCCATGCTTGCTTTCTCAGTGGGGAGGCTTGTAGCCTGGGGCGAGATTTCAGTCCTGCTTGCCAGCTGCGTGGATGTAAACTCAGTGCTGTGGGTGAGGCACAGCAAGAGTGAGATGGTCTTACTGGCTGTGTGGGAGCCTGGTGAAGCCTGTCACTCTCAGCTTTGCTACACTTCCAGGCGATCTTTATGATGAAGCAGAAGCAGCCATAATCCCCCTAAGAACATAACTCCATTGGTCTGAGAATCACACCCCCATCTGCCACAGTGGCTGCAGCAAGCACCATCCAAGGGGAGTCTGAGCTCAGACCCACCTAACCCTACCCTGACACCTGATGGTTTTCTTCTACACACCCTGATAGCCAAAGACAAATGACATAAACTACTGGGAGCTCTATGGTCTCACCCATCACTGGAGAAACCCGAGTACTTATTCTGGCCAATGTAGGGCAAGCTTACATCCCCCTTCTCCTACAGTAGCTGGTGATCTCCTGAAAGTGCCACCTGCTGGCTGGAGGGCAACCAATTCAAGCTATCACAGCAATTCATGCAAGAGCAATCCTGCTTCAAAGAAGAAAACAGCAGCTAATTCCACTGCCTGCAATACCCTAGCTAACCAGAGGTCTGTCCACAAGACAGCTTCGCTGCTAGCATAACCAGCATTCAAGAAAGCCAGTGCACTAAACAACTACAACCAAGGACTCCCACAGAGTCCACTTCACTCCCCTGCCACCTCCACTGAACCAGGTGTTGGTATCCATGACTGGGATACCTGAAGACAAATCACATCACAGGACTCTTTGCAGATATCCCCAATACCACCCAGGAGGCTGGTAGCATTGCTGGGTAGCTAGACCCAGAAGGGCAATGACAATCACTGAAGTCTGGCTCTCAAGAAACTCCATCGCTATAAAAAGGAGGAGAGCACCACATCAAGGGATCACCCCATGGGAAAATAAAATCTGAACAACCGCCCTTGAGTTTCAGATCTTTTCACTGAAACAATTACCCAAATAAAAAGAAATCAGAAAAGTAATTCTGGTAATATGACAAATCAAGGTTCTATAACATCTCCAAAGGATCACACTAGCTCTCCAACAATGGATGTAAACCAGGAAGGAATCTTTGAATTGCCAGGTAAAGAATTCAGAAAGTTGATTATTAAGCAACTCAAGGAAGCAACAGAGAGAGGTGAATACCAACTTAAAGAAATTTAAAAAACAAGCTCTGAGGGGGAAAATGGCAGATGGGAGGCAGGACTAGATTGCAGCTCCCATTCAGATGGAGGCAGCAGTGTGAGGAGACTTACATCATGAATTTTTGCTCCAGAACTACTGCAGGAATAATTCACGAAAATCAAGAAAACCCATAGACTTTCTGAAGAAAGTGGATTCCTCCTGCAGGACCTGGGAGACAGCCCAAATACTGCGAATGCCCAAGCTGTGAAAATGAGAAAAGGGGAGCATCTGCCCCTGAACACATACCCTCACTGGGGAACTGGAAGGTCTAGATAATAGAAGAAGAATCCGATCTTATGTGGAGCTGAGTCAATCTAGAGATCTGAGCAAAATACATGGGTAGAGGAAGCAGCAGGAAAAGCTCTGTGGGCTCTCTGGGTCCCCTGGGAAGATATGTCTCACAGAGGTCCTTGGGGAGATCTGCCAGAGATACTGGGAAAAGACCTAAATGAGAAGAAAACCTCCAGCTGAATGTTGTAACAATTCCAACTGAACGTGAAGTCTCCTGGCCAAAACTTAGGGGAGGGCGTGAATCCTGGGTACAGACTCAACAGGTGGGGAGGCACAAAAGCCCTGCTCACTTCTGCACCTGGGAGGCTGGTAGCCTGGGGCAAGTTCTCAGTCTTGCTCACCCACTGCCTGGAAACAGACTTAGAGTTGTTGGTGGGGGTGTACAATGGGAGTGAAACCAGCCTTTTGGGGTGTATGGGAGCTGGGTGAAGACTGTGACTGCCATCTTTCCACAACTTCCCTGACAACCTGCATGACACAGCAGAGGCAGCCATAACCCTCCTGGCAACATAACTCCATTGACGTGAGAACCACACCTTCATCTCTCACAGCAGCTGCAGCAAGACCTGCCCAAGGAGAGTCTGAGCTCAGAAATGCCTAGCCCTGCCCCCACCTGATGGTCCTTCCCTACCCGCCCTGGTAGCTGAAGACAAAGAACATGTACTCTTGGGAGTTCTAGGGCCCTGCCCACTGCCTATTCTCCTTTTACTACCACAGCTGATGCTCTCTTGAAAGCACCATATCCTGGTAAGAAGCCAACCAGCACAAAAATAGTGCATTAAACAACCAAAACTAAGGACCGACACAGAGTCCATTTCATTCATCTGCCATCTTCACCAGAACAGGTGCTGGTATCCATGGCTGAGAGACCTGCAGACAGTCCACATCACAGGATTCTGTGCAGACACCCCCCAGTACCAGCCTGGAGTCTGGTGGCCCTGTTGGGTGGATACATGCAGAAGAGAGATAACAATCACTACAGCTCAGCTCTCAGGAAATTACATCTCTAGGAAAAAAGGGAGAGTGCTACATCACAGGAGTAGCCTGTAGGACAAAAGAATCTGAACAGCAGCCTTGAGCCCTAGATCTTCCCTCTGGCATAGCCTACCCAAATAAAAAGGAAACAGATACACAATTCTGGTAATAAGACAAAGCAAGGTTATTTAACACTTCCAAACAATCACACTAGCTCACCAGAAATGGATCCAAACCAAGAAGAAATCCCTGATTTACCTGAAAAATAATTCAAAAGTTCAGTTATTAAGCTAATCAAGGAGGCTAATTAGAGAAAGGTGAAGTTCAATATAAGGATATTCAAAAAATGATGCAAGAAATGAGGGGAGATATCTTCAGTGAAATAGATAGCATAAATATAAAACAATCACAGCTTCAGGAAATAAAGGATGTACTTTGAGAAATGCAAAATGTTCTGAAAAGTCTCCACAATAGAATCAAACAAGCAGAAGAAAGAATTTCAAAGCTCAAAGACAAAGTTATTGAATTAACCCAATCCAACAAAGACAATGAAAAAATAATAAGGAAAAATGAAGAAAGCCTCCAAGAAGCTTGGGATTATGTTAAGCGACCAAACCTAAGAATGATTGGCATTCCTGAGGAATAAGAGAAATCTAAAAGTTTGGAAAACATATTTTGGGAAATAATCAAGGAACGCTTTCCCATCCTGGCTAGAGACCTAGACATTCAATTACAATAAGCTAAAAGAATATCTGGGAAATTCATCACAAAAAGATCATCACCAAGTACACTGTCATCAGGTTATCTAAAGTCAAGATGAAGGAAATAATCTTAAGAGCTGTGAGACAAAAGCACCAGGTAACCTATAAAGAAAAACATATCAGATTAACAGATTCTCAGCAGAAACCCTACAAGCTAGAAGTGATTGGGGCCCTATCTTCAGCTTCCTTAAACAAAACAATTATCAGCCAAGAATTTTATATAAGATAGGACCAGATGGCTCTCGCCTTCCCATGTCTAAGGTCAACAAGATGGATCTCACCTTGCCATGTCTAAGGTCAATCAGATGGTTCTCACCTTGCAGCTTCATAAATTAAGGAAAGATAGTATTTTTCAGACAAACAAATGCTGAGAAAATTCATAACTACCAAGCCAACACTACAAGAACTGTAAAAGGAGCTCTAAATTTTGAAACAAATTCTGAAAACACATAAAAACAGAAACCCTTTAAAGCATAAATATCCCAGGACAACCATAGGCATGGCAAGGCAAGAACCATCTGGTCCCCCTTAGGCATGGCAACGCAATAGCCCATTGTCTAAGTTTGAACAGGTTGCTCTCACTTTGGCATGACTAAGGTCGACCAAATGGCTCTCACTTTGCCATGTCTAAGATAAACCAGATGGCTCTCACCTTGCAATGTCTAAGGTCGATCAGATGGCTCTTGCCTTGCAGCTTCATAAATTAAGGAAAGGCACAGTCTTTTTCACACAAACAAATGCTGACAGAATTCACCACTACACATCAAAACAAAACTTCTTTAAATCATAAATCTCCCAGGATGACCATCTGGTTGACCTTAGACATGGCAAGGCAATAGCCCATTAAGTTTGACCAGATAGCTCTCACCTTGCCATGTCTAAGGTCAACCAGATGGCTCTTGCTTTGCCATGTCTAAGGTCAACCAGATGGCTCTCACCTTGCCATGTCTAAGGCTCACCAGATCACTCTTGCTTTGCCATGTCTAAGGTCGACCAGATGGCTCTCACCTTGCCATGTCTAAGGTCCAGCAGATGGCTCTCACCTTGCCATGTCTAAGTTCAACCAGATGGCTCTCCCTTTGCCATGCCTAAGGTCGACCAGTAGGTTCTCACCTTGCCATGTCTAAGGCTGACCAGTAGGCTCGTGACTTGGCATGTCTAAGGTCGACCAATAGGCTCTCACCTTGCCATGTCTAAGGTCATCAAATAGGTTCTTGCTTTGCCATGTCTAAGGTCAACCAGACGGCTCTTGCCTTGCCATGTTTAAGGTCAACCAGTAAGTCTCTCGCCTTACCATGTCTAAGGTCAAGCATATAGCTCTCACCTTGCCATGTCTAAGGTTGAGCAGATGGTTCTCGCCTTGCCATGTCTAAGTTCGACCAGATGGCTCTCATCTTCCCATGTCTAAGGTGGACCAGATGGCTCTCACATTGCCACATTTAAGTTAAACCAGATGGCTCTCGCATTGCCATGTCTAAGGTTGACCAGTAGTCTCTTCCCTTGCCATGTCTAAGGTCAACCAGATGGTTCTTGCCTTGCCATGTCTAAGGTCAAGAAAATGGTTCTCACCTTGCCATGTCTAAGGTCAACCAGATGGCTCTTGCCTTGCCATATCTAAGGTTGACCAGTAGGCTCTCACCTTGCCACGTCTAAGGTCAATCAGTAGGCTCTCACCTTGCCATGTCTAAGGTCAACCAACAGGCTCTTGCCTTGCCATGTCTAAGGTCGATCAGATGGCTCTTGCCTTGCCATGCCTAAGGTCAACCAGATGGCTCACGCCCTTGCCATGTCTAAGTTCAAGCAGATGGCTCATGCCTTGCCATGTCTAAGGTCAAGCAGATGGCTCTTGCCTTGCCATGTTTAAGGTCGACCAGTAAGTCTCTCATCTTGCCATGTCTAAGGTCAAGCATATGGCTCTCACCTTACCATGTCTAACGTTGAGCAGATGGCTCTCACTTTGCCATGTCTAACTTCAACAAGATGGCTCTCACTTTGCCATGTCTAAGGTAGATGAGTAGGCTCTTGCCTTGCCATGTCTAAGGTTGAGCAGATGGCTCTAGCCTTGCCATGTCTAAGGTCAACCAGTAGGCTCTTGCCATGTCTAAGGTCAAGATGGCTCTTGCCTTGCCATGTCTAAGGTCGACCAGATGGCTCTCGCCTTGCCATGTCTAACGTCGATCAGATGGCTTTCATCTTCCTATGTCTAAGGTCGACCAGATTGTTCTCAACTTGTTCTATCTAAGCTCAACCAGATGGCTCTCACCTTTCCATGTCTCACAGACCTATAAAACAATAACACATTGAAAAGAAAACATGGTATATGGGAAACAAACAGCATGATGAATGAAATAGTACCTCACATCTCAATATTAATGTTAAATGTTAATGGTCTAAATGCTCTGCTTAAAATATATAGAATTGTAGAATGGATAAGAATTCACCAACCATCTGCTGCCTTTAAGAAATTCACCTAACACAAAATGACTCACATAACTTAAGGTACAGGGGTGAAGAAAAAACATTCCATACAAATGGAGACCAAAACTAAGCAGGAGTAGCTGTTCTTATATCAGACAAAAAATCTTTAAAGCAACAGCAGTTAAAAAAGATGAAGAAGAATGTTGATATAATGATAAAAAGCCTTGTCCAACAGAAAAATATCACAATCCTAAATCTATGGACCTAACATTAGAGCTCCCAAAGTTATAAAACAATTACTACTAGACCTAAGAAATGAGATAGACAGCAACATAATAATAGTTGGGGACTTCGATATGCCACTGACAGCACTAGACAGGTCATCAAGACAGAAAGTTGATAAAGAAACAATGGATTTAAACTATACCCTGGAATAAATGCACTTAACAGATATTTACAGAGCATTCTACCTAGCAAGTGCAGAATATACATTCTATTCATCAGTGCATGGAACTTTCTCCAAGATAGACCATATGATAAGCCACAAAACAAGTCTCAATAAATTTAAGAAAACTAAAACTATATCAAGTACTCTCACAGACAACGGTGGGATAAAATTGGAAATCAACTCCAAAAGGAACCTTAAAACCATGCAAATACAGGGAAATTAAATAATCTGCTCCTGAATGATAACTGGATCAACACTGAAATCAAGAAGGAAATTTAAAAATTCTTCAATCTGAACAATAATAGTGACACAACCTATCAAAACCTCTGGGATATAGCAAAGGCGGTGCTAAGAGGAAAGTTCAGAGCCCTAAATGCCTACATCAGAAAGTCTGAAAGAGCACAAATAGACAATCTAAGGTCACACTTCAAGGAACTAGAGAAATAAGAACAAATCAAACACAAACCAAGCAGAAGAAAGGAAATAACCAAGATCAGAGCGTATCAGAGCAGAACTAAATGAAATTGAAACAAACAACAAAAAATGTGAAAGATAAATGAAACAGCTGGTTCTTTGAAAAGATAAGCAAAATTCATAGACCATTAGGAAGATTAATAAAGATAAGAAGATAAAAATTTGAAATACACTCAATTAGAAAAGAAATGGGAGATATTACAAACAACACCACAGAAATACAAAAGATCATTCAAAACTACTGTGAATACCTTTATGCACATAAACTAGAAAATAGAGAAGATGGATATATTTCTGGAGAGACACAACCCTCCTAGCTTAAATAGAAATAGATACCCTGAACAGGCCAATAATATGCAGCCAGATTAAAATAGTAATAAAAAAATTACCCACAAAAATTTACAGGACCAGATAGATTCACAGTTGAATTCTACCAGACATTCAAAGAAGAACTGGTACCAATCCTATTGACACCAATCCACAAGATAGAGAAAGTGGGAATCGTACCTAAATCATTCTGTGGAGCCAGTATCACCTTAATACCAAAACCAGGAAAGTACATAACAAAAAAAGAAAACTGGCCAGGCGCAGTGATTCACGCCTGTAATCCCAGCACTTTGGGAGGCCGAGGCGGGTTGATCAAGAAGTCAGGTCTGGCCAAGATGATAAAACCCCGCCTCTACTAAAAGTACAAAAATTAGCTGGGCATGGTATTATACACCTGTAATCCCAGCTACTCAGGAGGCTGAGGCAGAGAATTGCTTAAACCCAGGAGGGAGAGGTTGCAGTGACTGCACTCCAGCCTGGGTGACAGAGTGAGAATCTGCCTCAAAAAAAAAAAAAAAAGAAAAAGAAAGGAAAAAGAAAGACCAATATCCCTGATGAACATAGATGCAAAAATCCTTAACAAAATACTAGCCAACCATATCCAACAACATATCAAAAAGATGATCCACCATGATCAAGTGGGTTTCATACCAAGGATGCAGGAATGGTTTAACATACACAAATCAATAAATGTGATACAGCACATAAAGATAATTAAAAACAAAAATCACATGATCATCTCAATAGATGCAGAAAAAAGCACTGGACAAAATCCGGCATACCTTTATGATTGAAACCCTCAGCAAAATTGGCATACAAGGGACATACCTCAATGTAATAAAAGTGATCTATGAACAAAGCCACAGCCAACATTATGCTGAATGGGAAAAGGTAAAAGGATTCCCTCTGAGACCTGGAACAAGACAAGGATGCTCACTCTTACCACTGCTATTCAGCATAGTACTGGAAGTCCTATCCAGAGTGATCAGACAAGAGAAAAAAACAAAGGGCGTCCATATCAGTAAAGAGGAAGTCAAAGTGACATTGCTTGCTGATGATATAATTGTATACCTAGAAAACTCTGAAGACTCCTCCAAAAAGCTCCTAGAACTGATAAATGAATTCAGCAAAGTTTCAGGATACAAAATCAATGTACACAAATCAGTACAAACTTTGCTGAATTCATTTATCAGTTCTAGGAGCTTTTTGGAGGAGTCTTCAGGGTTTTCTAGGTATATGATCATATCATCATGGCAAGGCGAGAGCCATCTGGTCGACCTTAGACATGGGTAGGTGAGAGCCATCTGGTTGTCTTTAGACATGGTAAAGCAAGAGCCTTCTGGTTGACCTTAGACATGTGAAGGCAAGAGCCATCTTGTCGACCTTAGACATGGCAAAGCAAGAGCCATTTGATCGACCTTAGACATGGGAAGGCAATAGCCATCTGGTCAACCTTAGACATGGCAAGGCGAGAGACATCTGGTCGACCATAGACATGGGAAGGTGACAACCATCTGGTCCTCCTTAGAAATGGGAAGGTGAGAGCCATCTGATTGACCTTAGACATGGGAAGACAACTGCCATCTGGTCAACCTTAGACATGGCAAGGTGAGAGCCATCTGGTCCACCTTAGACATGGAAAGGCAAGAGCCATCTGATCAACCTTAGACATAGAAAGGTGAGAGATATCTGGTTGACCTTACTGAGAACACAGCAAAGTCATCTAGCTGACCTTAGACATAGGAAGGCAAGTTCCATCTGGTTAATCTTAGACAGAACAAGGTAAGAGCCATCTGACTGACCTTAGACATGGCAAGGCAAGAGCCATCTGGTCAACCTTAGACATGTGAAGGCAAGAGCCATTTGGTCAACCTTAGACGCTGCAAATTCAGCAAAGCTTCAGGATATAAAATCAATATACACAAATCAGTAGCTCTACTATATACAAACAGTGACCAAGCTGAGAATCAAATAAAAAACTCAACCCCTTTTACAACAGCTGCAAAAAAAATAATACTTAAAAATATATTTAACCAAGGAGGTGAAAAACCTTTACAAGGAAAACTACAAAACACTGCTGAAATCAGTCATAGATGACAAACAAATGGAAACACATCCCATGTGGATGGATAGGTAGAATCAATATTGTGAAAATGACCATACTGCCAAAAGGCATCTATAAATTAATGCAATTCCCTTCAAAATACAACCATCACTTTTCAGAGAACTAGAAAAAACAATCCTAAAATTTGTAAGAGAACAACAACAACAACAAAAAGCCCATACAGACAAAGCAAGACTAAGCAAAAAGAACAAATTGGGAGGCATCACATTACCTGATTTCAAACTATACTATAAGGCCATAGTCACCAAAACAGTATGGTACTTGTAGAAAAATAGGCACATAGAACAATGGAACAAATAGATAACCCAGAAATAAAGCAAAATACTTACAGCCAACTGATCTTCAACAAAGCAAACAAAAACATAAAGTGGGGAAAGGACACCCTATTCAACAAATGGTGCTGGTATAACTGGCAAGCCACATGTAGGAGAGTGAACCTGAGCCCCATCTCTCACCTTATACAAAAATCAACTCCAGATGGATCAAGGACTTAACTCTAAGACCTGAAACTATAAAAATTCTAGAAGATAACATGAGCAAACCCCTTCTAGACATTAGCTTAGGCAAGGATTTCATGACCAATAACCCAAAATCAAATGCAATAGAAATAAAGATAAACAGTTGGGACTTAATTAAACTAAAGAGCACTTACCCAGCAAAAGGAACAGTGAGCAGAGTAAACAGACCACCCACAGAGTGGGAGAAAATCTTTCACAATCTAACCATCTGACAAAGGACTAATACACAGAATCTACAGTGAACTCAAAGAAATTAGCAAGAAAAAAAAATACAAACAATCCCACAAAAAAGTGGGCTAAGGACATGAATAGACAATTCTCAAAAGAAGATATACAAATGGCCAAAAAACATATGAAAAAGTGCTCAACATGACTAATGATTGGGGAAACGCAAATCAAAACCATAATGCAACACCACCTTACTCCTGCAAGAATGGCCATAGTAGAAAAATCAAATAATAATACATGTTGACAGGGATGCAGTGAAAAGGGAATAATTCTACACTACTGGTGGGAATTTAAACTAGTACAACCACTATGGAAAACAGTATGGAGATTTCTTAAAGAACTAAAAGTAGAACTATCATTTGATCCAGCAATCCCACTACTGGATACCTACCCAGAGGAAAAGAAGTCATTTACAAAAAAGATTTTGCACACACATGTTTATAGCAGCACAATTTGCAATTGTAAAATGTGGAACCAACCAAAATGCATATCCAACCAGTGGATAAAGAAACTGTGGTATAAATATATAATGGAATACTACTCAGCAGCAAAAAGGAATGAAGTAATGGCATTTACAGCAACCTCGATGGGATTGAAGACTATTATTCTAAGTAAGGTAATTCAGAAATGAAAAACCAAACATCATATACTCTCACTCATAAGTGGGAACTAAGCTATGAGGCTGCAAAGGCTTAAGAATGACACAATAAACTTTGGGGACTTGGGGGAAAGCGTGAGAAGGTGAGGGGTAAAAGGCCACAAATTGAGTTCAGTTTACTGCTTGGGTGATGGCTGCAACAAAATCTCACAAAATACCACTAAAGAACTTACGTAACCAAATACCACCTGTTCCGCAAAAACCTATGGCAATAAAAAAATTAAAAATAAAGAAATTTAAAAACAATACAGCAGGTGGTTGAGTCTCCAGAAAAATAGATATCATATAGAAAAGACGATCACAACTTTTGGAAATTAAAGACACACTTAGAGAAATGCAAAATACACTGGAAAGTTTCAAGAACAGAATTCAAACAAATAGAAGAAAGAAATTCAGAACTTGAAGACAAGGATTTCAAAATAACCTTATCTGACAAAGACAAAGAAAAAAGAATTAAAATAAATAGACAAACCTCCAAGAAATGCGAAAATATGTTAAACAACCAAACATAAGAATGCTTGCTGTTCCTGAGGAAAGAGAGAAATCTAAAAGTTTGGAAAATGTATTTGAGAAAATAATCAAGGAAAACTTCCTTGGTCTTGCTAGAGATCTAGACATTCAAATATGAGAAGCTCCAAGAACACCCTGGAAATTCATCCTCAAAAAAGATCATCACGCAGGCACATAGTCATCAGGTTATCTAAAGTCAAGACAAAGGAAAAACAATTTTAAGAGTTGTGAAGCAAAAGCATCAGGTAACCTAGAAAGGAAAACCAATGGGATTAACAGAAGATTTCTCAGCAGAAACCCCAGAAGGCAGAATAACTGGCATTCTATCTTTAGCCCCCTTAAACAAACAAAAAAAATTATCAGCCAAAAATTTTATATTCAGTAAAACTAAGCTTCATAAAGAGTGGTAAAGTCTCTTTTCAACAAAAATGATGAGCGAATTCACTGCTACCAAGTCAGCACTACAAGAAATGCTAAAAGGAGCTCGAAATCTTGAAATAAAACCTCAACAGATACCAAAATAAAATCTTAAAGCATAAATCTCACAGGGCCTATAAAACAATGTCACAATGAAAAAAACCCAAGGTATTCAGGCAACAACTAGCATGATAAATAGAATAGTTCCTCACAAGTCAATACTAACATTGAATGTAAATGGCCTAAATGCTCCACTTATAAGACATAGAATGGCAGAATGGATAAAAATCCACCAACCATTTCCTGTCTTCAAGAGACTCACCTAACACATAAGGACTCACATAAACTTAAGGTAAAGGAGTAGAAAAAGATATTTCATGTAAATAAAAACAGAAGGCAAGCAGGAGTAGCTCTTCTTATATCAGACAAAACAGACTTTAAAGGAACAACATTAAAAAACAAGGCAAAAAAGGACATTATATGATGATGAAAGATTAATCCAACTGGAAAATATCACATTCCTAAATGTACATGCACTTAACACTGGAGTTCCCAAATTTATAAAACAATTACTACCAGACTTAAGAAACAAAATAGATGGCAATACAATAATAGTGGGAGACTTCAGTCCTCCACTGACAGCACTAGACAAGTCATCAGGACAGAAAGTTGATAAAGAAACAATGGACTTCAACTATACACTGGAACAAATGGACTTAACAGATATTTACAGAACATTCTACCTAATAACTGCAGAATATACACTCTTTTCATCAGCACATGGAACAGTCTTCAAGATAAAACATATGATAGGCCACAAAACAAATCTCAATAAATTTAAGAAAACTGAAATTATATCAAGTAGTCTCTCAGACCACAGTGGAATAAAACTGGAAACTAATTCCAAAAAGAACTGTCAAAACTATACAAATACATGAAAACTAAATAATGTGCTCCTGAAAGATCTTTGAACAATAAAATCAAGAAGGAAATTTAAAAACTGTTTTAATTGAACTATAATACTGACATAACCTATCAAAACCTCTGGGATACAGCAAAGGTGGTGCCAAAAGGAAAGTTCACGGTATTAAATGCCTACATCAAAATGTCTGAAATAGCACAAAGAGACAATCTAAGCTAACACCTCAAGGAACTAGAGAAACAACAACAAATCAAAGGCAAACCCAGAAGAAGAAAGGAAATAAACAAGATCAGAGAAGAACTCAATGACATTGAAACAAAACAAAACAAAATAACAAAAAAAAACAAATGAAACAAAAAGCTGTTCTCTGAAAAGATAAACAAACTCAATAGACCATTAGTGAGTGTAACAGAAAAGAAGGAAGAAGATAAGCTCAATTAGAAAAGAAATGGAAGATTTATGACCAATAACAGAGAAATCACTCAAAGTTACTATGAACACCTTTATGCACACAAACTAGAGAACCTACAGGAGATGGATAAATTCCTGGAAATATACAACACTCCTAGATTAAATCAGGAGGAAATAAAAACTCTGAACAGACCAATAACAAGTGGTGAGATTGAAACAGAAATTTAAAAATTGCCAACAAAAAAAGTCCAGGACCAAATGGATTCACAGTTGAATTCTATCAGACATTCAAAGAAGAACAGATACTAAACCTACTGAAAGTATTCCAAAAGATAGAGAAAGAGGGACTCCTCCCTAAATTATTTTATGAGGCCATAATATCAAAAACAAGAAAAGACATAACAAAAAAGGAAACTACAGACTGATATCCCTGATGAATATAGATGCAGAAATCCTCAACAAAATGCTAGCTAACTGAATCCATCAGCATATCAAAGAGATAATACACCATGATCAAGTGGGTTTCATATTAGCAATGCAGGGTTGGTTTACCTTACACAAGTCAAAAAATGTGATACACCACACAAAAAAAATCACCTGATCACCTCAACAGAGGCAGAAAAAGCATTTGACAAAATCCAGCATACCTTTATGACTAAAAACCTTAGCAAAATCAGTATAGAAGGGACTTACCTTAAGGTAATAAATGTCATCTATGACAAACCCACAGCCAACATTATACTGAGTGGAGAAATGTTGAAATCATTCCCCCTGAGAATTAGAGCAAGACAATGATTCCAATTTTTACCACTTCTATTCAACATAGTATTGGAAGTCCTAGCCAGAGCAATCAGACAAGAGACAGAAACAAAGGGCATCCATATCGGTAAAGAGGAAGTCAAACTGTTGCTATATATGCTATGATCATGTACCTAGAAACCCTAAATACTCATCCAAACATCTCCTAGATATAAATGAATACAGTACAGTTTCAGGATACAAAACAAGTATACACAAATCAGTATCACTGCTACACACCAACAGTGACTAAGCTGAGAATCAAATAAAGAACTCAACCCCTTTTACAACAGCTGCAATAATAATAATAATAACAATAAATAAAATACTTAAGACTATACCTAACCAAGATGAAAGACCTCTACAAGGAAAACTACAAAACACTGCCAAAAGAAATTATAGATGACACCAAAAAATGGAAACACATCCCACGTCCATGGATGGATATAATCAATATTGTAAAAATAACTATACTGCCAAAAACCATCTATAAATTTAATGAAACTCCCATCAAAATACCATCATCATTCTTCACAGAACTAAAAAAAAAAGTCTTAATTCATAAAGAACCAAAAACGAGTCCACATAGCTAAAGCTAGACTAAGCAAAAACAACAAATCTGGAGGCATCACATTACCCAACTTCAAACCATACTACAAGGTTATAGTTACAAAACAGCATGGTTCTGGTATAAAAACAGGTATGTAGACCAAAGGAATAGAACTACAATAGAGAACGCAGAAATAAAGCCAATTACTTCCCAAAGCCATAAAAATTCTAGAATAGAACGTTGGAAAAATTCTTCCAGACATTGGCTTAGGCAGAGTTCATGACCAATTGGAACAAAAAGAGAGATAAATAGATGGGACTTAATTAAAATAAAAAGGTTCTGCACAGCAAAATAAATATTCAGTACAGTAAGCAGACAACCCACAGAGTGGGGAAAAATATTAACAAACTATGCATCCAACAAAGGACCTAATATCCAGAATCTATAAGGAACTCAAATGCATTAGAAAGAAAAAAACAATGACATCAAAAAGTGGGCTGAGGACATGAATAGAAAATATTCAAAAGAAGATATATAAATGGCCGACAAACATATGAAAAAATGCTCAACATCATTCATTATCAGAGAAATGAAATTCAAAACCACATTGCGATACCACCTTACTCCCACAAGAATGGGCGTAATTAAAAAATAAAAAATAATAGATATTGGAACGGATGTGGTAAAAAGGGAACACATTTACACTGCTGGTAGGAATGTAAACTAAGACAACCACCACAGAAAACACTATAGAGATTCCTTAAATAATTAAAAGTAGAACAACCATTTGATCCAGCAATCCCACTACTGAGTATCTATCCAGAGGAAAAGAAGTCAAAAAGACACTTGCACGCACATGTGTATATAAGCACAATTCACAATTGGAGAAATATTAGAACCAGCCTAGATGCCCATCAATCATCGAGCGGATAAAGAAAATGTGGTATATATGTACACCATGGGATAGTACTCAGCCATAAAAAGGTATGAAATAATGACATTCATAGCAACCTGGAGGAGATTGGAGAATATCATTATAAATGAAGTAACTAAGCAATGGGAAACCAAACATCGTATATTCTCATTCATAAGTGGGAGCTAAGTTACGAGGATGCAAAGGCACAAGAAAGACACTATGGACTTTCGGGACTCAAGGGGAAAGGATGAGGGTGGTGACAGATAAAAGACTAAACAATGGGTGTAGTGTACACTGCTTGGATGATGGTACACCTATATCTCAGAAATCAACAGTAAAGAACTTATCTATGCAACCAGACAGCATCCATTCCTCCAAAACGACTGAAATAGTAATACAAATTTTTACAAAGATGGAAATTTCAGATGTTAGTGTGTGTGAATTGATAAAGTAATTTTAAAGTTCATAGAGAAAAGATGTGATGTCTAATAGTAGCTACTGTTTTCTTCAATATTGAGTGGAGGTCAGCTCCCACTGGACATCAGGAAGTATTATAATCCCAGACTACTGTGCTGCTTGCTACAAAACACATCCATGACCTCAGCATGACAATCAGACATGAGTTATATTATATACAAGAATTTAAGACATCAGAAATGTAGCCTTTGAAGTCAGCAGAGAATAGAATTGTTTTAAGAAAGTGGTATATTATTTAGGATTTGAAAAAAACAGAAATATAAATTTCAAATAACATCAAGACATCAACAGAAAAATAAAATCAGTATTACAAGAAAATATAACTTCTTACATTCTTGTACATTATTCCTTTTACACTTGACATGAAATGCAAAAATTCTGAAGTAAAAGATGGACAAATGTTACTAAAATGAAATCATTTTTTAGTGAAGTATTGATAAACAATATTAAAAATAAGTGAGATACTGGAAAAATGCTTGCTATGTATACATAACAAAAAGGTACTATTCAGAATATCTGAAGAGTTCATTCAAATAAGGACTTGAAAAACCCAATGAGAAAATGGGCAAAGAATATTTTGATAAATTGCACAGAAGAAAAAAACAAATTGTGTATAAACAAATGAAAAGCTGCTTCACCTGTCTAATGGCCAAAATGTCTACTAAAGTATAAGATAGTATTCCCCCCATCTCATGGAGAAAATTTAAAAGTACATATCTGTTTGGTAGAGAACTCCTACTCCTCCATCTTGACTCCACATCCGGGAGGCCGCCTACAGACACCAGTCTGCCTGGTAACACTGGGCAGCCAATCACAGCCCAGCCTTACACCAGTCTGCCTGGTAACACTGGGCAGCCAATCACAGCCCAGCCTTGGCCCGCCAAGGCTGAACC